>JAGDQP010013245.1:37212-48287 GCA_022664845.1 Lepisma saccharinum | reverse complement strand
GACAAAAATAGGAATAAATAATGTTCCTAAAATAGGCTCTAATCTTTGTTGTACTATTTCTAATGTAGATTAACATACTTTAAATTACCTGAAGTTATTTATTTACGACGGGGTCAGGCGGTTGAAAGGTGATGGCGCTCTTTCTTAATGATTTTTCCAAAAAATATTTTTTTTCATCTCGGGTTCTGAATAGCAAATTGTATTTTTTCCTTGTAAAGTGCGCCCCTAGGCCCGGACCTAGTGGGCCTATGCATAAATTCGGCCCTGATTTGACCAATTTCATTCTCTTTCGAAAACTGAGTATCTTTTCTCGTTTTTGAAAATTAGAGTGGGTTTTCCTCCTTTTTCGTTTTAATTCTGCCTTAACATTGTTTTCCATAAGCAAAAACTCACTTTCACAGTTTTCGCTACGGTAGACAATGAAACGTTGGCCTAATATTTATCTAATTAACCGTATACAAGTTTTACATACTTCTCTCCGTCACGTGCAAGCAAAATTACAGCGAAAAACATTGATTCTTCCCAAACTTGAAAAGGGAAATGTAACAGGAATGATGGAACGCACTGCATGGGTAGAGAGAGGGGGGAGACAGAAGTGATGGAACGCACTTCATGGAGATAGAGATAGATAGATAGATAGATAGATAGAGAGAGAGAGAGAGAATTTAGAAAAAATAAGAGAGAGATAGCAACACTGTCTCTCTTTCTATCTTTCTTTCTGTCGCCCTCTTCCCTTCCTCTCTATTCGCCTTCGCGCGAAAGCCTTTCATTGTTTAATGAATAAACATTGCGAAAAACAGATGTTCCAAACCGGATCGGATGGAAACCTGAAGTGCTTCAGGTTTGCTTCCGACAAAAGTCGGTCAGACAAATCGGATGCTTGTCGTATAATGTGTAAGGACCCTTAAACGTCTCACTTTCCTCCGTAGGAGGACTCCGCGAGCAGTAAAATTGACCGTAATTTGAAAAAGATAAGATAGACACTGTGTGTATACGCTCGATTGAGTAATGTTCTCCAGGAAGAGGAATGTTTCGTTATTCTCAGAGACAACTGGTAATGGAACGGTATACCGATAAAATCCAATGCCTCGTCAACAATTATGTAACAACTTTCCTGACTGACAACTTATTATATTACTAATAAGCACTGCTTTTAGTATAATCTTACCCTAATACAAAAGAATACACGCTCTGAAAGACTGCTTATACTATCGCAACAGGTAGCTGACTTCTCACCCTTATTATAAACACAAAATATAGTAATACTAATATAGACTATTTTCCCATAAAGAAGAAAGTACGTAGATAAAGTGCAGATAATATACTTTATTACTTTCCTAAATATTCCACAGAGGATCACAGTTAAATTTCTTGGCACTTCTGAACACAATTAAACTTTTCTTGCGTCAATAGTACACTATATTTCAGTAATCAACGATTTCAAGCTGTGAAACTTTCGAATACGTACGCATCAAATATATGAAAATATTACAATGAACACATTTTGACAAACACGAAGCAAAGTTAACCGATCTGGTACTAACTATCGGACAATTTTATGAAAACAGCTGTTTATAAAATTATACTTGACTTTAAGCAACTACTTTTCCCAAGTAGCCTTATTTATACTTGACATACAAAATGATGGCTTTTAGTTGGCTACACACGTTGAGAATTACATACATTACACTGCCAAAACGACAACCCATATTCCAGATTACTGGACGATCATGACCAGCAATACCATAAACTGAATAATAATGTACGTAAAAAAACAATGATTTCAACAGAAACACAGATTGCTTCTCGTATTCGCGGTAACTTGCATTACTGAATTATTATTTCATACTGACATGCACGGTACTAAAGTATCTCTTTCGTCTTCCCAAGTGCACTGGGTAATTTTTCATAACTATCCTAATCTACTACTGGACAATCGTTTCACTATACAATATGCCGGCTACCTCAAGATTATTCTTACTGGGCCCATCGCTTACGAAACATGGTTACTATTACGTATATATAATATGCTTTATGTACCTATTAGCTTTAACAAGAAATTACTTCTTATACTGTAACTTTACGGTATAATTTTCCTTGGAGCGGCAACTATGGTTTTGCCATTACTTTGAATCAAGTTTAATTAGGTTCGATTATTGTAATATTCAATGTGCCATAAAGACAAGCTTGTGTATGCTCATAACACGTTCAAACGAGGCTCTACTGTATACTCAATTTAAAAACAAACAGCTTTTAAGTACCCCGTGTACTACACACTTGAATGTTAATATTGTTCTAGAAACTTCTTCAGGAAAGTATTTTTAGTTTACGGCTATTCATACGGCAAAGGAACTTTTTTTTTCCCACACAATTATATAACTACTGCTCTATATAATTGCATTTAAGCACCTTATGTTTTTAAATAACAAGTATAGGTATTCTTATCCTCAATTTACTTATACCTACAAGCTCAGGACACACGTTTTTTTACAAATACCGGTACCGGTAACATTAGGTTACGTTAGATTAAGTATGATTTGCATACCCTGCGTGGTTTACAAACACGGTAGACCTAATAGCGTGCACGCTTATTCACCGGTACTTAAAGATTAGGTTATATTTAAAGCCCACTAGCAATCTTACTAGCTATTTGCGCAACTTATTTAATAAAATTTTCTTTATAACACACAAATAAACCGGATGACACAATGAATATCATGGGACTGCTTCCAGCACTTTCTCGGCACTTGTGTAATAGCGGTTCATTGGGTACATACTTAAGTTTTGGTTGGGATACGGTACTGTCACTACGAAATACGTAATGGTTCTGTCGTATTTCCAAATATTCGTAACTTATAGCTTCGTACAAACGTACTGCTAAAAGAAATGTAAAACGTTTACCTTGGTCCGGTAATACACTCGTCCCTCAGTCTGCACCTGGGGTATCACAAACGTGGCCTTCTGTGTACTTTTTACCATACATCGTTAGATACTTTTTACAGGTTTCTTCACCACTAACATCCATTATATTAGTTCGGATAAGTAGACAACCAATATTGGGTCAAAAGAATGATCTAACATGCGTATTTAGTTTCCGTCGATTTTCCCCACGGTCTTCCGCCATGCGTCCTGGTTATTGTCTGCTCACAAAAGAATGCGGCGTTGCCACTTCGCCACTAAAGACTCATCTTCATCCGAACTTGCATGCGTCGTATCAGAGTGAAACTTCGTGTCACCTAGTTTGAGACTGTCAACTCCTAACTGTTCATGCACGGTTAGGCGACCGTGACAAAACTGAGAAAGAAAGCATGTGAAGTGGGATCTTTTCCGTGTCTCTGTTGATCTGTAAGTTTTGTTAGTCCTCTTTCGAACTTCCCTCTTCTTAAATCAATTTATATTAGTAAATCAGAAAGAAAGTATGGCTTATTATATCTGAAGAGTAGTCATAGAGCGAGATAATACGATTTTGGTAACTATTTAGTGATCTTCAGCTGATTGTCGTGACACTGCGTCATTTGAGACACCATTTCCGTAAAAAATTGTCAAGATTTTTGATAATTTGGAATCTTATCTGGATACTACAGCTCCCCTATACAAAGTATACGAGAAAACTCTATAGAAATTTTCAAATTACATAGTATATTCTATTAATTTTCTTTAGTTATGATTAAATCCTTATATGTTACTGTAAAAGATGAATAATTACTTTTGTCCGAGCTCTATATACACAAAAGAATATGTAAGTGTATATATAAACAGCTTTTACGTTTCTATTAGCACAAATTACAGCTTACTGCTATCCAACCCAGCATCGAACTCCGAATAGCTTGTGCAGAGAACTCTCCCTATACACAGACGGCACCATTTATTTTTCTTTTAATATATGAATGAAGATACACTAAATATACAATAAGGAATACTATATATTAATTCGTTTCTTCTTGTTTGTACTTCTTTTAAGAAGATAGATCAAAAAAAAAAAAAAGAACAGATTGAATCAAGTTATTCTTGTCCTTTTAAAAACTATAATTTCACTATTTACGTATTTCTCCCTCTATTATTGTTAATAGCTTCTGTCACTCACTGCTAGAGGGGTACACTAGTAGTGGTGGGCTCACAAGGGTGCGTCGAATGAGGATGGGCACTAGACCATACCGGAGATTGCTCCATAGAAGGGCATTGATTAATGATTACCATGACACTATGATATTTAAAAATGAATTGAACCATACAATTTTGCGCATTTGCTCCCTCTTCCATCAGCGTGACTAATTAGTGGAAATTAAAATGGTAAGGTTATCATCCAAGTGTGGAAGCAAACCATGCAACGTCACCACGCAGTAGATACTTTGGATAGCTTGATTAATCAGATTGTAAATATATTTGAATGCAAGATTGAAAGGGTTATTTCTTAAGAGATCAGAGTGGTTTGTTTCTGAAACTTGAGAAACTACTGTTTTAAGTGACATTGGATTGAAGGTGTGTGGAAGAATAACTACATTCACAAACATGCAGATTACGTGAAAATATAATGTCCCCTTTGTCTGTTTGTTTCTGGAGGATTCCCTGAATGCTAAATATCACTTTTAGGAGAGAATACACAAGAGTTGCTTTAATATTATACTATTCGGTTAGTTTCTGTTCAAGGAAGAATTAAGTGAATGTGAAATAGGTCTTGAGGAGAGAATTGTTGCTTTAATATTAATACTATTCGGTCCGTCTGTCAAGTTGCGAAAGATGCATTTATGAGTATGAATACCAGTTCGTTTGTTCGCCGTCACTAGCCAGTGCAAGATGTTTACTGTTATTTTTACTTAGTCCATCTGTCCATAAATGAAAATGTGCCGAGAAATATGCCTTACGTGTCTTTTAGTTCGTTTTTGTTTGTATTCATGACTGAGCGTCCTGTCATTTGCGTTTACTTTTTGTGGAAGAAGTCCTTATTATGCGATGAGTATAGGTCAGACCAGAAAATGATTGATTTTGTCGTAGTGTAGTTGTAAGGAATTCAGTATAATTTGCTCGAGAGTGCTAAGAAAATTAAAATGTTATTTGAGAAGTATGAGGACGTCGTTTTCTTTGAAGATTATAAAAATATAGTTCCATCAAAGTAAAAAGAATTCTGTACTTTTATGATATGTGAATACAAGTATATGTAATTATCTATATAGAATTAGATTATATAACTATTACTATGATACATAAGATGTGCCATTTCGAAAGAGATTCATGAGAGGACGAAAAGGTGATGAAGTAAATGTGAACGCAATGTGCTCTGAAAGTGTTTCTCACATGTCTTAAGACATGAAAGACGTTGAAGTGTTTTGTTTTATATTGGAATTTTATTTATGGTACTTCCGTCGTCGAACATAGACAGATTGAACGATTGTTACGATTTTGTTTGTTTCTTCAGCTCTGTCCACTGTTTTGAACTTGAAAAGTAAACCGATTAGATACAGATTATAGTTCCTATGTACACAAACATGATTCAAGTCATGAATATTGTCTTTAAAGGACTGCACATTAACTTATGGAGAGAAATAAAAACCTTTTGGATATTGTATGAATACTGAACAAATATAAATTTGTATAATGTAAATGTCTGCCTTGAATCGGCTGTAGCTAAAATATAGGAAGAGTTGGTTAACAGAAATTCAGTAAGTCTAAGATGATTTCTGTTGTTGATACCCACATAAAAAATTTACGTTCCTTGTCAGAAAGTGACGTCACAATTTTAATAATCAGAATGAACTCAAATGATAAAAATTGTGTAACATCTTTGAACAAATCAGATTCACATATATAACAAGTTTATAGATCAATGTTGCGATCAATTGTATAACAAAAGAATGTCAGTGTATCCAACTGAGATTATTGGAAGTAATTTTTTATTCTTTTGAGTTTTATATAATATTTATTCTGTATAAAACAGTACAAGCAGTCAGTGTTACAACCTACTGGTCTGCATGTATCTTACTATGGTTAATGTATTAAATATTTGATTATTCGAGTTTTATAAGCGTTTGTTGGTTATAACCAGTACAACTAGTCAGTGTGCTGCAACCTACTGATATACAGAATTACATATTCGACTTAATGTAATAAATATTTTATTGTTTGACTTTATTTACATATAGGAATGTAAACATGACATGCCAAGTGCTGACTCTGAATAACTGAAAGTTCTGTCAACATGACAACTTGTAATAAATAAGTTGTGAAATCCACTTTGAGGTATCTCAAACTCGTTTCTTTAAATGTATCTTGGTATACACCACAATTTTTCCGAGTGACAGTGTCATCTTGCATTTTGATTGGTTGGAAACCTGAATAAGGATATGCAATGCCTGGTTTTTCAGACTAGTTGAGGATGAAGTCCGTGACGATGGTCATCTGTAGCTACTCGGATATTGTAGCCAGTGCTGTTTGCATATTAAACAGTATTCATCACTGCAAAGCGACGTTTCCTTTCACGTGCATAGCATGTTATAATCATTTACAATGGACACAGACCGGCATGACTCCCTTCATTCTCCGACAAATTCATCAAGGAGGATGTGTCAGACATCTTAACGTACTACTTACTCTATTCGCATGGAATATACGAGAAATTTATAGAGACGCATTTAAATAACTAATATCCATTGCACAGCTTTTTGAAAACACCATCGGAGGATGGTTACAAGTATTGAGTATACAGGGTGTGGAAAAACTACGTAGCCAAACTTCGGGAGGTGATGCCTCTCATTGAAAGAAACAAAAAAGACATAGGGACCGGGGGAAAAATTCCGCCCTGGTGAGGAGCTACAGCGGGCCGAAAGCGTGGGAAAATGAACTTTGGAGCTTCCTATTTCCAAAACGAATAACGATGGAGGTAACGCGGCTTGGTGCCGTCACAGACTTTACATCTGTTCGTTCCAAAAATGCAGGTTTCAAAATTGTGGAACGGGTGCGCAGGGAATTCCCCAAAGGAAGTGGGGGATTTTGAGGGAGTCCCAGAAATGCGCTGAAGAAAAGATTGGTCAAAAGAAGCATGAATAGGACGAGTATCAAGCAACGAACAATAATCCGTTTGCGGCAGGTCGAAATCTCCAACAGATGTCCTATGGCGAACGATTTTGTTGCACAATTACGCTTGCACAATTACTACTTGTTACTGGTAGAAGGAATGTTGTAAATTCTTTCCGGTGTGTTTGCCTTTTCATTTTCCGAGAGGTTAGTCAAAGCGAAAAGTAAGATGTAGCGAGTGCCATGTGACCATACCAGGTCGAGTGGAATATGTAGTTTACCTTGTTTTTGCTTCACTACGGCTATGCTGATCAGTATTTTTCTTCTTTTCTTTTCTGGCGAGCCTGTTCAGGTGTATATGTCCCTCTCAGCTCCATTTTAGATGTCCCAATCCTGAACTTTTTCCTTTTAACCTTGGGACCATAGATGGCAGCATTGTACTGCCGAAGGCCTGTCCAATCTTTAGTTCATTTTTATAGTGAGGATTCCTGATGCACACGGTACGTGTGATTTTTATTTTATTATGTTCTCCTCGCTGCGTCATCAGTTCGAAGATACAAAAAAGCAGTTGAAGAAACTATCAAGTGACTACTTTCGCAAGATGTGAATCAAAATAGTATGAAAAGAATAGGGGAATACAGAAAAATCCTCCCAGTACTTATCATCCAAACTTTGTGAGAAATCTAAACAAATTAATATATAGAAGCTCGGGAAAAACATGGAGAGAGAATATGGGTTAGATGATTCGTTATGAAAGATGCCACAGAAAGGTCTGATGATAGCGTGTAAGAGACCGAGAAACGCAAGACAATTGTTAGCAAAGTTACCCTTTACAAGGGCAAGTCAGGTCACTAAAAGAAAAACCTAACTTAAAACTACCACCAATCGTAACCGATTTACACTAAAAGCAAGAAGAGAACGGTAGAAACAGTTTAGACTACCCTACAGAGAACAAAGCACATAACCTACTAGAACTAAAATCACCACACGAACTTCAGAAGATAGAACAAACATTTACCATGAGACAAACACACATGTCATTTTCCACCTGAGACAAAATCTCAAAAACGGCCCAACCGAAACCTATGTGGTGAAGACATTGAAAAACAAATGTTAGTCTTAGTAAATATATGAACAATAATTATTTTATTAATATATATATTATATGCATTACTTCACTACTTTGGATTCATTATTTGGATTATATTTTTACTCTCTGACCGCAAGTGAATCCAGCCTATATACCTCCCTGAACAGTTGAACCAATTCCATGTTGTCCAGTTCACTTGGTCCATTTCAAACAAAAATGCTACATTCCTTGACGTGGGCATCACTCGGGAAATAACACAGTTACTACTTCCGTGCACATAAAATCTAACCATCATATGCAAGTTCCATCCTTACCGCACCAAGAAAGCGATTTCTTTCTCCCTTGCTCTTAGGGACCAACGCCTGAATTCCATTACTTGCGCAACCGAAAGCTACAACCAAAGCTATATAGTAAACTAAAGCTACCCACAACCTCGTAACCAAAAATTCCGAGGTGCAGGCCTGAACACACAACCTATTCACACTTTCAACACCAATCCGAATTCACCAGCGTTAATCACCCAATTTCATCCCTAACTAGCCAAGATCAAACAAATTCCGCATTCCCACTCATATACCCCAATCTAATACGGATACCAGATCAGTGTTCACCACCAAGCAGAGATTAGTTTTTCAGTACAATTCCCGGACAGAAACATCTTAGTCCGCACTAACCCTTCTTCCCAGCTGAATTTCCGTCTCAATAATCACTGTCACCTTTCCGTCAGCAATAGACCCGATTTCCCAGTTTCTACACGCACGTAATTGCACAACACTGACTTCAATGAGAACTTCCGTGTAGCTGTAATCCATATCCCATCCCCCTCCACAAACGCATCCAAACGTCGTCTTTGGGAAGGAGCCTTCATTCGCCACTTGAGAGCAAAACTGAAACTTGGTCTGAACTTCCAGTAATCCTTTTTTCCCTCCCTATGTCAACAGTTGTATTTTCCCTCCGCCCCTGACCATTCTCTTCCAGCATATTCGGTTTCTTTCCTTTTTTGATTTTGATTTCATTTTCTTTTCTATATCAGCTTTCTAAATATTCTGAACTGACTCCCGCTTTTTTGATTGAATCGGCAACACTCACTTTTCATTTCGTTTCCTATGCTGTATCCCACTTTCTCTGACCGCGTTTCCCACTTATTCTGACTGCTATTCCTATTGAATCTCACTTGCTCTGACTGCGTTTCCTATAATCAATCCTACGTTCATGACTGTGTTTCCTTTACTGAATCCCAGCTATTATTATTATTATTATTATTGTTTATTGTTTTTATGTGGACGTCTGCCGTTTTGTTTTTCTCTCTCTTCCATATCATTCATGTGTTCAACGGACTTTTATTCTATCGTCTAGTAAAGATGGATTTAAGTCGAAATATATAGTGACTAATTGTAAAATTGTGCACGCAATCTTCTTCAAGAAATTACTAAGTATTATTCCTTTCCCCTGTATTTAAATTTCAACTTTTATATTACCTCTCTAGTCTTTTCCTATATGTACTTTACATATACAGTGAAACATAAGGCCCGGAAAAAGTGAACTTCATTAAGGCCCGTTCGCGAACACAATCGTGAGCTCACACTGCTACTTTTGACCACCTTTTTCCATTATTACGATCCCCATCGAAAAGCAGGTGCCGCACGGGGGTTACTTGCCAAAACTTCTCGCTCACTCGCCGTAACCTATACATGAGAATGGTTATTCAGATTGTGGAGAGTCATGTTTATCATCCATTACAGTCATGTGCGCAAGTTTGAGCCCTGAGACGGCTATTACGCCGCCGACCACCATCGATGTGCTAAACTGGTTAATCTTAACAAGAGATTATTAATTTGTGTCGGCGAACTGCAAGGATCCACCGGCAGGTGGGGCCTGGTGCGGGGAGACCGCTAGTCCTCTTACACCGCCACTGTAAGAATATAGACGTATATACATATAATTGTGCATACATGTATACGTTTCGCATAAGCGTGCCATGTGATGGGAGAGAAAATGGACAGAAAGGACTGGTGTGGGACTTGCGCTAAGGAGTCATCATGTTGCACATTAATTCTGGGTAAGAGAGTGGCCAGGTTATGAAGGCGTGAAAATTACTAAATGTTTCGGAGAAAACACCAGATTGAAAACCAATTGCGGAGGTTACTAGGAGTAGGTGAATACTTCCTAAAGGAACAGCAGGTTAAAGAATTAGAGGGGAGGGAATAATAATAATGAAGATGAAAGGGGAAAGGAGATAGGAAGAAAAGTAGAATAAAAGTGAAAATAAGGAAGGAAGGAGTGAATGGAAGAAATTAGCACCGAAGAAGAGGAGGAGGGGGAAATGAAACTGTGAAGCAGGGAGTTACGTGCCGTTAAGGACGAATTAATGGTTGGCGGAGAAGTTAGAGATGTACGTCTGCTCCCTTCTCTTTCTAACTGTGGCGCTTGAGTCATTGTTCAGAATTTTCAGAATGCTGACTCGGAAGGCTTCGCCAAAGGTGCTGCCACGATATGAAGTGTTCAGGTATGGAAAGATGCGGAAGTTGTGTTTTGGATGAGTAGTAGTGGTTGTTGATGCGGATTGTTAAAGGTGTTTAGGTTTCTCCAATGTAGAAGGTGGAACTTGTTACAGAGTAGGAGACAAATGAGCTTGGAAGATATACAACTGCCGGAGTGTCGGAAAGAGTACGCCTTGTGAGTGACGAGATGTTCGAAGGTCAGACTGGGATCAAAGGTAGGTCAAGTTCTGCAGCGGGATAAACTGCACTTGCCAGGTTTTGGGGAAGGTAGTGGAATAGATCAAGTTCTGATGAGAATCGTGGACATTTTTGAGTTGCGGTAGACTCTTTAAGGGTACGACGAGAAAGCGCTTTCAGTTTCAGGTGACGCAGTGAGTATAGAGTGCGCCAGTTTGAGGAGCTTTTGGAGGGCCTGAAGGGTGGGGTAGTACTAATTGAAAAGATTGGGAGCGGAGGGAGCTTCGCGGGGAAGCAGA
>JAGDQP010013245.1:0-36812 GCA_022664845.1 Lepisma saccharinum | reverse complement strand
CTTGTCAGTGGTACGAGTGATATATATATATATATATATATATATATATATATATATATATCACTCGTACCACTGACAAGCAAATATTCTGATGGGGAAGAAAAACATTAACTTTTTTCTTCCATCATGTTTCTTAAATGGGGAAAGGGTCTTGTAACATGTCATTCTGGACTAGAATTTTACAAAAAATACGTTTCTGATGTCAGTTTCGCCATTAATCTATTTTTGTAAGAGAAAATGTTATGTGATCCTATTCTTGGGTAATGACGCTGGGTAGTCTATTTGTGAAAATTAAAATATTATAAAATGTGGCTATTTTGGAGTCAGGTCATCAGTTTTGAAAATTTGTTATATTTTAGAGAATATTAGGATACAAATAATAATTGTGACCGCACAATCCAGTACAAACGAAGCACAATCGATTCCTTCTATTCTACCTTTTGTTTCGTACAGAACTATTTCGAGATGTAGCGATTTACACTTGACGTCAGGTCTGAATCGCCACATTATTTTTTTAATTATTTTGTTATGCGTTTGAGCACAAACGAAAATTCATGCTGCTCAATCCAGCACAAACGTAGCACTAACGAATGGAAGAGTTTATTCGTGAAAATTAAAATATTTTAAAACGTGGCTATTTTGGAGCAGCATCATCAGATTTAAAATTTTGCTATATCTTTTAGAGTATTGTTGCACAAACAATAATTGTGACGGCACAATCCAGCACAATCGATTGCATTTGTCTTTTGTTCCGTAGAGAAATATTTCGAGATGTGGCGATTTTCACTTGACGTCAAGCGAGAATCGCCACATTATTTTATAATTATTTTGTTTTCCGTTTAAGTACAAACCAAAATTCTTGCTGCACATTACAGTACAAACGTAGCACAAACGAATGGAAGAGTTTGTATGTGAAAATTAAAATATTTTAAAATATGGCTATTTTGGAGTGACGTCATCAGATTTGAAATTTTGCTATCTTTTAGAATATTATTGCACAAACAATAATTGTGACTGCACAATCCAGCACAAACGAAGCACAATCGATTGCGTTTGTCTTTTGTTCCGTAGAGAAATTTTTCGAGATGTGGCGATTTTCACTTGACGTCAAGCCAGAATCACCACATTTTTTTTTAATTATTTTGTTGTACGTTTGAGCACAAACGAAAATTATCGCTGCACAGTCCAGCACAATCGTAGCACAAACGATTAAACATATTTCTTAATAAAATTTCAAATGTGGCGATTTTGACTTGACAGACGTAATGTTATTGTGTGGTTGGATGACGGTGATTATGTACTTCATCACAAAAGGATAGACTTCATGTTGATCCTTATTACGACTTATTGTCACGTCAGAGAACGTGTGAGAATACTCTACTTTCTTTGGCTATGGCTCACGAGTCACATGTTTCTGAACTTCAAGACAAAATGTATGTGTGTGTGTGTTTGTGGGATTTCAAACTGCGGCACTTATGTAAGCGTGACGTGGAAAAGACAAAAATTACAAAAATGACTGTAACAGAGGACAATCACCAAAGTTTAAATGAGGACATTGAGCAAGGAATACTGTCGGTTATTGAACAGTGAGACAATTATTGATGTCCACTATGTATCTACTTGATGTACCATTCCAAGACAAGCAAAACTTGTAAGTAAGTATGGGACCGACAATGCGCAGTGTGTGAGATACAAAGGTGCAAATGGGGAGCAGCAGCTAACGTTACAAAATAAAACGAAGATAGCGCGAAAATAAACCGTAGAAGTTAAATTGCAACTAGGGAAGTCACAAAAATAAGTACTCAGAAACGTAATGGAACAAGGTAAAGTGTATGTCTGTGATGTCACAGTAGCAACGTGCTATTAACGGATATGGCATGACATGGCACGACATTGGGGATTCGAAGCAGTGCAGAAGCCAAACAGCATATGAGGCACAGGCTACAGCGTTGCAAACTCGGGATAAAGACATCTAAAACAATAATATCGTGATGAAGTTAGAGTATTCCGTACAAGTTATCGAAACCCGGACAATCGTGTACGTATACAAACTATGGGGGAATACACAATAAACAAAAATCAATACAGTAAGCTAACGTAGTAAGCGTCTGAAACACGTAGGTGTATCGGTGTGAACCTTAGAAATGCCAAAGTCAATAAACGAGTGCAATCAATTCACATGCTGAATGTCCATATAGTGTACGGCAAAATCTGTGGTGGGGAGTGAAGAAACACAGCATGTCACTTAAGTTCTGAGTAGGAATTACTGATACATTTGTGAGCAATCCTTGCGCAATCAGAACAATGGTTCAATATTGCCACCTTCCACATCCAAACACAGAGTGCATCTGTTCCGAAGGGACTGGCGCAATCATGCAAAGATTCCTAGGATGTGCCTAATAGTGTCTGCAGCCACAGAAATTCGAACTACGAGATCTTCCACAGTCTCTACTGGTTCATAGTAAACCAAATTATTTAGATGACCCCACAGAAAATAATCCAGTGGCTTCAGATCGGGTGAACGTGGAGGCCAGCCAACAGGCTCCCTTCGTCCAATCCATCTTTCTCCAAACGTTATTCCAAGATATTCGCGAATGGTGGCACCATAGTGCGCTGGCGCCCCATCATGCTGGTAACACATGTCTGCACGGATACGCAATGGAATATTTTCAAGTTATTCTGGTAGCTCGTGTTCCAAAAATATGTGGTAATTGTGCTCATTTAACATCGCTGGAAGTATGTAGGGGCCAACTAAATAGTCGCCCATGATCCCTGCCCATACATTGACACCAAACCGATGTTGATAGCTGCGAACAAACATCCCGTGCCCAAATGTGACTGTTACAGCTGTTCACACACCCCTCGCTAGTGAAATATGCCTCGTCGGTGAACAGAATCAATGACGGAAAATCAGGCATCTCCATAAACTTGTCCAAAAACCATTGCGCAAAGCATTGTCTATGACTCAAGTCCTATTGTTGGAGGTACTTTACTCTTTATAAGTCGTACGGATGTAACTCGTTCTTATGCAGAACGTTCCAAACCAATATGCAATTGCCTAGCAACAGTTCGCGTGATTTGTATCGGGTCATATTCAAACCGCCGAAGAATGTTTTCGTCCAATTCTGGAGTACGTACTGACCTCCCGCGTCCAGTGTCATGTCCATTGACACGAAATGAACCTGTTTCTCGCAAGCGCTGATGAATTGCACCAAATGTGTGACGGTTCGAAAAGATTCTATTCGGATACTGTTCCTGATAAATTCTATGTGTTTCACGCGCATTGCCACGCGCAGCACCATAAGCAAGGTACATATCTCCCAGTTCACTCCATGTAAAGCGTTCCATCTTACAGCACACAACACTGTCCAGTGTCTAGGCACTCGACACTAAGGCGCATGTATTTCACATGAACACGCTCAGTATGAAACACACTTGTATTGCACACCGTCGCAATGTGTGTATTCACCACTATGGCACATACATTTAACACTAGCTCATCTACCATGTTCCACAACCGTACTGTACTTCACAGGTCGACTGCAACTATTACTGCTTAACTGTTATAAGACTTGTGACATAACCTGGTATCCATTGAAATTAACACCAATACTGATCAGTATAGCCGTAGTGAAGCAAAAACAAGGTAAACTACATGTTCCACTCGACCTGGTATGATCACATGGCACTCGCTACATCTTACTTTTCACTTTGACTAACCTCTCGGAAAAATGAAAAGGCAAACACACCGGAAAGAATTTACAACATTCCTTCTACCAGTAACAGGTAGTAATTGTGCAAGCGTTGTCTTTTTTTTTTAAGATCTCAGCTAGATACATCGGTGCATTGCAGCTACCTAGTACTTCAACTCGGCAGTGACATTCTGTTTCATTGATCACAACTACATCAGGTTTTCGTTCATTGTATGTTCCTCTTACTAGTGCCTGTTTTGCAGTACTCCTGTGTGTGACTGGTCACGCTCGCTGCCTTGTAATCAAAGGATCCCGGTTCCGATTCCCCGTGAGCACACAATTGGTTCGGAGTCCACGTTAAACTGTAGGTCCCGTCCTTAGAAACACAGTAGCTCGTGTAGGACGTTAATAACACTTCACTCACTCAAGTGGTGAACATTTCCATGCGCTCTTACTTTGATATTAACATAATCCAAGCTACAAATACAGTATATTCTCTGACGTGACAATAAGTCGTAATAAGTATGAACAAGAAGTCTATCCTTTTGTGATGAAGTACATAATCACCGTCATCCAACCACACAAAACATTCTGCTAAGCTAACCTTTCGATACAAATGTGTATTTCATACCCCCGGTTGTTATGCAACCACGTATAATTACACAAAATCGTTCGCCATAGGACATCTGTTGGAGATTTCGACCTGCCGCAAACGGATTATTGTTCGTTGCTTAATACTCGTCCTATTCATGCTTCTTTTGACCAATCTTTTCTTCAGCGCATTTCTGGGACTCCCTCAAAATCCCCCACTTCATTTGGGGAATTCCCTG
Organism: Lepisma saccharinum; assembly: GCA_022664845.1. Lineage (NCBI taxonomy): Eukaryota > Metazoa > Arthropoda > Insecta > Zygentoma > Lepismatidae > Lepisma > Lepisma saccharinum. Next base: position 32,290 of record JAGDQP010013245.1, on the reverse strand, counting down.
CGCACAAATTCCACAATTTTGAAACCTGCATTTTTGGAACGAATAGGTGTAAAGCCTGTGACGGCACCAAGCCGTGTTACCTCCATCATTATTCGTTTTGGAAATAGGAAGCTCCAAAGTTCATTTTCCCACGCTTTCGGCCCGCTGTAGCTCCTCACCGGGGCGGAATTCCCCCGCCCCCCGTCCCTATGTCTTTTTTGCTTCTTTCAATGGGTGGAATCACCTCCCGAAATTTGGCTACGTAGTTCTTCCGCACCCTGTATACATAAAGTGCATGTTCTTCTCTTGACCAAAGACTGGGTACATGGAGCCATTGGATGCTGGTTGTAATTTAAATGAAATAAAAGAAACACTAATTTGATTGAATAAGATACTTTATTGTGCTTAATTACCATGTACAAAGTCTTGTGAGTAGTACAAAAATATTGAACAGTATTGTTTTATCTTGTGCTGACAATCAAGTGTTCCCTTAAAAGTGTTCTGCCCCACAAGATACAAACGATTGAACAGTGCTGTAATAAGACAGTCTACTGCTACAAAATATTGTGCTGACATTCAAGTGCTCATTTAAATATTTATATTTATCATTACATACAACTAATACAAACTTGTAATAAAAACAGCAGTGTTGAAATAAAAAAAGTCTACTGATACAAAATATAATGATCTACCTTGCATGATACACCCAATTGAACAATTTTGTCTTCACCATTTTTCCAGACTAGTGTTTGTTTAAACGTTTTATATTTGTGATTTACGTTTAGTTCTGATTTACATTTTTCTAATGTAATGAAACACTGAACTCGATCAAAATATTGTGAAAACGGATATAAACTATTGATCAGTGGCGTCTCGTGGTTGAAACAGTAGGTGAAGTTCTACCAAAGCATTTGTAGACTATGTAAACACGCTTTCATATTAGCTACTGGTAATAGTTATCCTGAATATCCAGACTTTATCGATTTATTCTTAATGTCATTTACTTATATTACTCAATGTTGAGCATTCTGCTTGATTGCCCCTCCCCAATACCCCATGCAATTATTAATTCATATTGTTCTCTTTAATACTGATTTTCTACCTTCCAAATACATCGTTTCAGTCAGTTTTCTACTTCTCTTCAAAATGACCACACCTTCACATGGCTGTGCTAAGTACATTTATGATTGAAATAGAAATAACACTTTTCTTGAGTTTGTAATTAAGTAGTTTTTCAAACAGTGAAACTCCATGGGATTTTGCTGCGTGGGGTCTCCGGTTCGTTCCACGCGGGCTTTCTAATGGACAACGGCCTTGTGCGTGAATTTTCTCGGGGAGTCGGGGCTCTTCTGTTTTTTCTTCCATTTTCTTCATTCCACCGATTTCCGCATCATTATTAATTCGGCCAGAGCCAAAGTACGTTTCCCAAAGTCCTTAAATATTCAAATTTAAATGTAACTCCACAAATCAACTTGAGCATTCTTTTAAAACATTGCTTCATGTTCTCACGACGTATTTAATGCAATTATAATTTTTTTCTTACTACAAAAGTATGGTTCTCTTTTAGAGTAATATAGCACTTATTCGAGCTGCATATGAGGCAAAAAGCGACCAAAACTAGACTACATTTTGGTATCGTAATTTCCCTTTGGTTCCACATCAGAACATTTAATTTTTTTAACACTTTCCACACCACCCTTAAGATTGAGTGAATTGGCATGTTTCCTTAAACGCAGTATTGCGAGAATGCCTACGACAAAATTCATAGAAATGATTTGTCCATCAAGCGTTGGTTCCATGAAGAGAATGAAGGAAATAGTAGACAGAAACTCAATTAGATACAAGGACGTTTCGTAAACTTCCCTTTTATATCATTTTAGTACTAATTACTTCGCTAGTCTCAAAGAAATACAAGTAGTTAAGTTTAAGTTTCCACAAACACCACCCGGGAAACATTCCCGACACTCCGTGAACTGAACTCTTCTGCATTAAGTCAGTCGACCACCGCATCCGGCGTCAGGTTAATGAACTAACAGGCTCTCGTATATTAGGTACAAATCTACAAAAACAATCTATTTTTCTATTCACGTTAAACCAACAGGTTCCATTTCATACCTTTTTACACAAGCTGTTATTGCTAATTCTGTTACCTAATAATCTGCTTAAATATATGCCCTAAACAATTACTGATATCTGTGTCATTAGACCACATTAACTGCGAATGTAAACATTTAAATCTGTATTATGTTCACGGTAAATGTTTAGGCAGTGTTCGATTTGTTATAAATTACGAAGTTTGATTATAAAACTAGTATTTGCTTGTAACTTTCAACTTACTATCTGTTTGGGTAGAAATATAAAGGTTTTTCCCTGGTTGGGATGATATTCGGAATCAACTACCGGGGATGAAATTTTCAAGGAAAAGGGAAAATCCTGGAAGGTTTTGTCAGTATTTGCTTGAGCGAGTCTCTCTAGCTAGTAAACTTATTTCGCTATTTTCATTTTATGCATTGAATAGATATTAATATTAAAATTTTCTTCATATAAATAATCAATGCATGTATCTGCAATATAAACTTGCCCGATCATTTTATCACCGACAAGATTTTAAGCAGTCTTTAAAACCTAATAGTGAACATGCGACCAATTAATATTCTTAAAGCTTTATAAAAATAAATATTTATATTACTAATATAAAGCTAATATAAATATTTATGTCACTTATCAAATTTGTATACGCTCCGGATTATGACGATGATATATTTTTCTTTTTCCATTTAAGTGGGAAATTGTGGCTTTAACATTTGATGGACAGATTAACTCCCATACTTGGCATCGATTTTTTAAAATTCATTTTAAGGCCTTTAGGCAACTATGGCTCAGGACGTATGGATGATGATGGGATGAATTGGTGGAATGAAGAAAGTAGGAGGAAAAGGGAGCACCTCGAGAAAACCCACGCACACGGTGTTTGTTCACCATAAAGCTCACATAGCATGAACAGGGATCGATCCGACGACCCCAGCACCAAAGGTGAGTACTTGGCTTCGACATAGGTTTAATCCGATATGCGTGTATAATAATTACATCTGATGGTACTAATGATGAACCTAGAGGGTGGAGCGAGAGAAATTCGCATTGGAGCTTCAAAATTCTCCAGGGAGTTTGTTATGAGCCATAGAAAAAGATAAAATATTGTTCTTGAAAGTAGAGTTCCTCTTTTAGCGCAATTCCTACCCCACCCGCACACACCTCCTGAATTCTCTGCATTCAACACTGAGTGAGAAGACTTCAGCGACTGGATAGTTATATTTACGTTGAAACTTTTCTAGTTCGTCCGTAACATACGTTTGAATTTTTTTATTCTTTTTATCTTAAAAGCGTGAGGATAGATCAACTTACTACGTTTTAAAATCGTACATACTGTAGCTAAGATGCTAGGCATCCAATTTACTATATATTTTCTAGTAGTAAAATCTGGATTATACATCGTAAGGCGATGAAATTCCTTACGACCGTGGAAATTACAATGTAGTTTCCAGCCCTGTCGCAACCATTCATAGTGCTAAGGTGGGATTTGGAGAAAACAATTCCAGTATCTCACTATGCATTGGGCAGTGAATCTCTTTTGGAAAGAGCAAGAGAGAACTTCACAGGCGCCGCAGAGTAGGAAAGAAAGGAGTAAGTCTCTGCCAACGCTAAGCTCCAGGCCGCTTCTGATTGGCCAGAATGGCCTGACAGAAGTTCACCTTCTGCTACAAATAGTGGACCTCACTTCCGCTCAAGGCCCAAGGTCAGCAGAAAAGAAGATAGCTAGAGAAAATCCTAAATGCTTCCTTTCCTTCCTTCCTTTTGCTGAGAATCCAAAGGAGCCTACTTTGCAAGACGGATGGCGTCAGTATTGTGAATTACTTGTATGTAAAACTATAATAAAGCGAGTTGGCACTATATGATATTTATTTCAGTATTTTTGAAACTTGTGTTTTCTTTATTTAATTAATGCAGACATAAAATAATAGGCGAAGTACAGCTTCACCCACTTCACCTGAAAAACCGTCATTGCTATTGATCAATCCTGAGTTCTTGTTTAAACATTTAGGACTCGAACTGCAGACAACTGATAGAAACTATTTCACACGAATGGTTTTCCAGATCACTATTAGCAAAATAATGACACACAAAAAATATGATTGTCGTTTTGGTTCTGATTTTCATTATTCTATTCTAATGAAAGAAAAGCATTTTGAATTACATTTTTGTATCTGATACAATAAAAAGTCATGTTCTACAAAATTTTGTTCTTGCTTACATTGTTCTAATGTAATAAAACGGTATTGAACAATTCAACTACTATTGTGATCTACATTGCAAGATACAACACATTGTTTGCATAACTATTGACAATCTTATGAAAGAAATAGATTTCTATTCAACTTCATTAGTTTCTTAGAAATACAAAAAACTGATTGAGCATTCTGTTTGACAGAATTTACATGTAAGTTGAACTCTGAACATTATGAGGTATACAAAATAAACGATTTAGAACAGAATCAGTTTCCTTTAGCGAAAACCATAAGGTAACGTTGCGTACTCTACAGTACAGGAAGGATTTAATCGCCGACGCTTAGTTTATTGCACATCGGTATGTCTTTTAGTTTGTGGTCTACATACGATACGAAAATCGTGTTTTCGTAAAATATGATTAAGAGTAAAAATTATTTCACTATCTAATTATTTCCTTCAACTAAATTATACATACACTCAAAGGTTATTATTTCACGTTCTCGTTCAGAGAGAGTCATTCCACGAATTTTAATTGCCTCATTAGTTTTACCTCATGTTGTTTCCTTTTCACGATAGCCATAATGTTTGGGGCCAACAAGGATTCGCATTTCCCAGCTTTGTTTGATCTCGTTTTTAATTGTCCTAAATAATCACAAATAGGAAGCAAAGGCGCCTCACTGCCGCGACTAATATAGACAATATCAGTATCACAGTATAGGAGTCTCTCAATACCGACCGCATCTAATGCTTCGTATAATTTAAGTCTGTCCCAAGAATAAATCAAAGTGGCAACTGCTACATTTGTGAATTAGTTTGGTGAGTTTCGATTCTCGAAATCTCTGTATGAAAGAACCAGCTTATCATCCACAATAACAACACTTTGCATTTCCAAGTGAGATAAATAATCAAACTAATTAAATTTCATAGAATAGATGACGACTTGTGTCTTCGTCAAGTCAGTTCTCCATGCTCACTTTCCGAATAAAAAGTTTAAAAATATATTGGAAATGTTTGTTAACCTTTCATTTCTCTGAATGTTATCAGTCTAAATCGATTCCCTCATGTTTCCTATACTCAGAAATCTACCGTTGTTTTTGTTCCTCGGTTAGACACTTGGAAATCCAGAGGCTTCCTGTTTCATAAACGTGTTAACATCAGGTTTGAACAGTTCTTGTCTCATCTCCATTTCCCAGATTTCATAAGTATCAAGAATTACATATATTTTCTATAACTAGTCATGGAGCTCAGGTATGCAAATCAAGTCTTGGATTGCACGTTGGTCGTCAGTATGGTTCACCTCTCCTGATTTAATTCATCCATGTAGATTCGACAAAGACCAAATAACTGTGTTATTAGCATTATAAGGTAATAGTGGAATTTCAAGAATAGTAGGTGGTAAAACCTTACACTATACAAGTCCATGGCCTTTACTTAGATCAGGCATATTGTCCGCCTTATGAATTGTTACGGGAGGAACCGAATGTGGTAATTTAAACATAACCCATGGATATAAACTTTCAAAATCTGCATATTCAAGTACCTCTTCTGTTGGATATTCATATAAACTCTAAAAAGTTCCACACGCCCGTCTTTAAATGCGTCTCTAAGTTGTAATGGTTCTTCCATATTAGAACAACGGTTACGGAGGAAACTATGAATTTCAAGTCATGTTTTCACTTGTTTCTCCCATTCACATTCCCAAATGGAAACAACTTTTACATTACAACTCTTTTTCTTAAATTCTTCCCCTGCTAACGTTTCATTATATCGGCTGTTTAACCTGTGCCCTTACCTTCCACCAAGTTGGGTAGTGTAATTGTGGCCGTGATAGTAACAACCATAAAATTCGTAAGCTCTACGAGCTTTTTTATCATAGCCATCCAATCCGAAATTCAGAATTGGGCCGCTGGACAATTTTCACTCCTTTGTAATTTAAGTTAATGTGTGAACTAAATATATCGTAACCACTGCTTAGCTACTTTGCTTTGCTTCGTGCCGTGCTGGAAACGTAAAAAAGGGATAATTGGAATTGTATTTTCTTTTTAATTACATGATCGAAAGGCTTCCATTGCGCATGCAACAATGATGGGAGTATGCAGAAAACATTGAAAACGTCCTGTTTTGGCTTCAATGAGATTGGAAAATCGAATGAGAGCCAAAGTAAGGACAAGTACGTCGTTTTGGGAATAGGCTAACAATTTATGCTGAAAATTAAATGTCTTTTACTTTCAACACATTCCTGATGCCATTTGGCAATTGTTTTTGCTTCTCTTGGTGGTTTGCTTTTAATATCGTAAATGCGAGTTTTGGGCACAACCCATTGCGATCCCGATTTAGAGATGTATTAAAGAAATGTGGGTAATCACGTTTCTTGATATGTTCTCAAGACCAAGTGTAACAGGTAAATCAGTTAATCGAACACCCATGAACAAGTATGTATCTTTGAATATATTTACTGTTAGTTGCATAATTTTATGCCCATGGCTAATAATGCTAGGTACTAATTTATGATGTTCTAACAACTCGCGAGCAACAAATTGTCAAACCCGTGTGCATTATGTGCAACATCCAATAGTTGAGTGAATTTGGGGCCTTGTTCGAGTACTTGATTAATGAATGGTTTCATATTATAAAATAAAAAAATCCCTATCACCATATGAATCACCACAAACAGTACATTTATAACTTTGGTACAATTATATTAAACACAATATAAAGGAAATCCTCAGCCTGTACTGAATTGCTTGGTTTTACAAAACACACACGTGTTTCATCTACATAATCTGCACGCAGTTTACAAAAATGCTCACCACAAATAGATTTTGCGTTTCTCCTACGTCGATCAATTTTAACACCACAATGAAAGCAAAGTTGCGCATGCTCACATATAGAGTTACTTTTTTCTTTTGTCTGATGCTTATTAAAACATGTTTGGTTTACAAAACTACGGTTAAACTTGTCACAATGAAGTTTACTTTCATTATTACTTTCAGAGTCCGGACGGTACGTCTCACACTGATTACATATATATACATTTATGATGCTGTCGCTCAGTATATGGATAGAGGTAATAATCACAATAGCCTTTAGTCCTTAAAATCCAGTAGTAGTTTTAATGATGTAATTATTTTCTTCATGCCTAAAAACGATTTTTTCTTTGCAGTTGGAATAACTGATTTTCTCATATTGACGTGTTTTGGAGACACGACAATCAAAATAATTTGATATGCATTACCACAATACAGTTGGAACTTGTTGACATCATCTAAACTACCACTATTTTTACTAATTAAATTTACATTAGCTCAATAGCATAATTTTCTAGCATCTGATGACAACTTTTAGGATGCTTTTTCTTATAATTTGCATTCATATATTCTTTATATATGTATACTTGTCATTTCCGCGCCGCCCGTGACCTCGGCTAGGGTCAGTGATATCAACTTTTATTGTTATATCATCACTCAATAAAAATGATTCATTAGAGTTTAGCACATTTCCAGTTTTTCGTAAAATATCTTCCACAGTAATATGTGCGTATGCATAATTTAAACGGAACATATACTGGTTTACCTACTTCACATTTCAAACTATGAATGGTAAATCCAATCTTCGAGGCGGGATCAACATCGTGTAGTAAATGTTTTATTGCAAACTCAAAGAACTTGCTTACATATTTTTCACGATCGTGAAGTGAAGTTACTAACAACCTGATAGTTATTTCACCTCCACGTAAAGAAACATTGGCATGTTTTTAATTGTTCACCTACAATTTCAAAGTCAGTAGTCGGGCCACTACCATACATTATATTCACGTGATGTTAGTTTTTCCATTGTTTCACATCAGTTTCCGTAGAAACATTACCATCACTTTCCAACTCGATGTCCACATCACCGCACTCAGCAACACTATTGTCGGTCATTTCCACGTCATTGTCTTCCAATCCCCAAAACTCCTTACCGCGTAGTTTGACCGATACTTACCGGTAACAAGAACTAACCATTTCCCATTAAATTCATGATTGTCTCTCTATATGAATTTGTTATAATAGGAAAACGAAATTTCACAAATTAATTTTTCAAATAAGATGTAGAAAACGAAAGTGAAACTTGTATTTTGCAAAGCTTCTTCACAAGTAAAATAATTTTAATATGCACAAAACAAACTAGCAAAGACTAAATAGTTTCATACTTCTCTGATAAAAGAATTTTTCCTTGTGCAGAAGAAAATACAAAAAACAAACAACTAAAGACAAGTACTTGACAGGTACAAAGAATAACTTTAAAATACTAAAACGTATTTCATACTTTCTAAAAAATTAAAATAAAAGTTACCAGATTTTTTCAAGATATATATAAAAGAAAATGAACTAACAAAATAGAACTGCACACGCGAAAAATATTTTTATAGTTTATTAGAGAAATTTTCTCATTTAAAAAATAAAATTTAAAGTACAAAGTGTAACAACAAAATTACAACTACGAAATAAGTAAAGTAGGGTTGCAAGAAAAATAACAAGTGCGAAAAAAGTAAAGTCAAAAAATACTTCACATGTACAAAGAATAAATTTAAAAATCCGGAAACTTGTTTTATGCTTGTTAAAAATAAAAAAAATACGTTACAAAAATAATTTCAAGACTACATATGAAAATTTCAAGTGATGCAAAAGGTTCAAGACATGCAAAACGAAATTAACTACATAAGTAAGTTATATTTTAATAAGAAATTCCTAACATGCAAAAGAAACTTGAAATTATAAATGCAAAAGAACATCAAACTTCAAATTAAACAGTTACAATAACAAAAGCTTCTACATTCAACAACGAAACACTTTTTCGTTAGGTTAACTTACTCACCTCTCGCCTTGAACGAAGAAGCAAACGACTGAGTGAAATCAAAGCAGCCATGGAGCGAGATACTTATCGACTCTTTTCTTTCACAAGTCCTTTTCAAATATAATTATTAGTGTTTCCAATTCAATGCTAAAAGTCACTAGAAAATTACCACATTCCTATTGCCTCGCTCTACAACTACTGTTTTTCTAGTGGGATGGCGGGATCAGTGTTGCAGATTTGATTTAACTCAGTCGTTTCAAGTTATATATTCAAGAGGATTATAAAATGTCCGTTTACAAATGTTACTAAATGTTAACGTTTATTAAAAATTCAGTATAATACACGTTTTACGTATAAAATATTCTAATATCAACTTAATATACTGTTACTCACAACCAAATTTAAAGTCTCACAACTTAAACATAATTTAGTGAATGTCGGTGTTGATTTTCTGGACTGTTCAACCGACTGTAAATAAATTGACTCTGTTCTTCATTCTTTGAGAATTTGTGAGTACAATCCTGTACCAGTTTGACTCCACGTTCTGCACCTTTAAGTTTCTTACAAATAATTTAATTTCATTGTAGTCGGGATCTTCTTCTCAAGTCAATGGACATTTTTTCAGCCAGGATCCATTCTCTAAAAATCCTTCGAAAAGTAACCATGAACTGGGCCCTACTAAGTGAAACAATTTTGTTCCCAACTTAGAATTGGGAACACAGGAATGTTTTTGGTAACGATGTTACTTCACTTTTGAACTTAAGCAATGACAAGGGGACCTTCTTCTTTTCAGTTTCAGATATCTTCTTTGAAAAGAGTGAAAATGCTACTATTTCCTGTCAAATACCACAAGTGTCGATTAAATGCTGTCAAAGCAGACTGAGCAATCTCAGAATCTGTGGCTTTATAGGTGGTGTTCAAACAGTGCCAAAGCTTAATGCCATTCACAGGAGCGTCTGCAGCTTCTATGGCGTTCAACCAACATTTTATATAAATAACCACATGAGGAAGACTCGTCGGGCAGGTGCAGGGACGATGGTGGCCCAACTGTTACGAGGTTGGGCCACCGTTGGTCCTACGTCGGCCCGACGAGCCTTCCCCATGAGGAAGGGCATTGAAAATACAGATCCTGTGCAGTTTTTCAACTTTTTGTGGTTTATAACCCAGTTGCTCACTAAATGCGTACATTTTGCTGCATAAATTACTGTGGACATCCATCTCGCTGTTGACATCTATCGAAAAGCGTTAACATCTTAGAATGTTTTGGAGCACCCAATAGAAACGTGGTAATTGTACGGTAGTACTGATACGATAGTCCACACTCAGTTGCATCTTTTCGCACAGGAGGGAAGATTAAATTAGAGATAACGCATGCACATACACGTAACTAGTGCAATTATCGATTGCCATTACCACTTCCGCTGGTAAACACGCAGTCACGCCACATAGCGGAGTCGCACGGATTTCATTTGAATTTATGTATTGATAGAAAATGATTGTGAAAGAATCCTAAAGGCTTCTCCTACAAGTCCCTATGGTATAAACCCATGGATGAATCGCCCGACGGCTCCCACGCGAATCTGCGAGATTATAATAACTATATCGTACTTTCCATATATACAGAGTGATTCAAAAGAACGGCACCAGAGGCCCATTTCGCTATGGAGTGCACTAGAGAATAGGAACAAAATATTTTGTGACAAAATTACGTATTGCGAATTCAACTACCATATTTGAGGATTCGGTTACGGACCAGAAATACGTGTGAGGGTTCAACTTGAAAATTTCGAATATAAACAGGGTTAACTTTTTTACATTATTTGAATCAATATTGAAGACAAAACAACTTTCAGAGGAAAACTTATTCAAAATTTTGTACGGTTTAGGAGCTACAATATCCTATTGTTAAAGGAACGGTATTACGTCACCAACGTTGTTCATTGGCGATTATAACTAAAAAACTACTAGGTATAGAACAGTGAAACAATTTTGATGACAAAAATGCATATGGAAAATTCAACCAGCGTATTCGGAGAATCAGTGGCGTGTCGGAAATGCGTGAGAGGGAGATCAACTTAAAAATTTCAAATGAAAACTGGGGTAACATTTTACATTTTTGGAACCAGTATTGAAAACAAAACAACTTTTAGAGGAAGACTTTTTCGAAATCTTGTATGGTTTGCAAGCTACAATATCACAATGTTCCTGTTGCTAACCGTTTATAACTACGGGATGACGGTAGGTAGAGCAGAATAATAGACGGTGTTACCCATAACCAGTTTAATTATGAAGATTACAAGTTAACTACAAACTGGTGGAGGAGAGGACTTGACCACCGGGACGAGATAGTGATCCTCTTGCTTTGACGTGTGGCTTTTTTATAGCCATGATTTTGGGTGACGTCCTTCAGGTTCCTCCTCCTACAACGCTGGTTCCATCTACGTCGATGCTAGTGCCATCTTCGGTTGTCGTCTGCTTGGTGTTGATAGTTTGTATGTGAGTGTTACATGTGTTTATGCACGCGGCTCGTTACGATATCTTATTGTTGCAGGAATAGTATTACGTCACCAACGTTGTCCACTGGCAATAACTCAAAAACTTCTAGATGTAGAACAGTGAAACAAAAATTTTGATGACAAAAGTGCATATGGAAAATTCAGCTAGCGTATTCGGGGAATCAGTGGCGTACCGGAAGTATGTGTAAGGGGGTCAACTTGAAATTTTCAAATGGAAACTGGGGTAACTTTTTACATTTTTCTAATCAGTATTGAAAACAAAACAACTTTTAGTGGAAACCTTTTTCGAAATTTTGTACGATTTGGAAACTACAATATCTTATTGTTACAGGAACAGTATTACGTCACCAACGTTGTCCATTGGCAATAGCTATTCTAGCGGCTCAGGATATCGGGCCGGTATCGCCCCAATACTGGGCAAGTTTGGTCGAAATTGTTTGATATTGACGCAGTATTGTGAGAAAATTGGCCTACTATTCTGTTCTGCTAGTGTAGGAAGCTACTAGGTGTAGAAAGCTAAAACAAATCTTAATGATAAAATTGCATTGAGAATTCATCGTATATGGGGAATCAGTGGGGTAGAGAAAATGTGTGATGGGTTCAACGCAAAAATTTTAATAGAAAGGCGGTTCTATTATTTCTTAGTTGGAAACATTACTTAGTTCTAAACAGTTTCATTGAAAAAATGTTGTAATCAGAGCAGGTGTTGGGAAGTCCTGTTGATTGAAAGTCTAATACCATCCCAGATAGCAAAACTAACTAAACACACAATTGTAGTAAGATTGCTGCAGGATTTTGTATGCAACTCTAGTAACCTGTAACAATTATGCAACAAATACCTAGTTGACACTTTATGAAAGTGCTGGTAATATGCAGCACAACTGGAGTACAATTGCCTTGCAAGTCTCCTGCAATTGACCTGCAACTGTCCAGCAATTACGCTTCGAGTCTACAATTATTTCGCAACTCTTCAGCAGTTGCTTTGCAAGTCTGTAGCAATTGATCTGCAGATCTGTAGCAATTGATCTGCAACTCTCTAGCAATTGATCTACAATTCAGAAGTAATTCGTTTAGTACTCAGCAGAAATTTTTCTGCAATTGTATAACAATTACTATGCAATGTCTGGTGAAATACTTTGCAGTCAAGATGCTGTACAATACCTTTATTTCCTGTACATTTTAAACAATATGAAGTAATTAACAGTTCATTACTAATTTATAATTAATAACAATATTTAGAACTTAATCCGTGCGTAAGATGTAATATGGAGACTTTTTGGTTTAGTGCATTAAGACGGTGATAATTTGTTTGCAATGAACTTTCAAATTTCGACGTATGGGAAATCAAGATATCACAAAGCTAACTTAACTGCAAAGTATTATCCCAAACATTATCCTGTACACTATGTGCATTAGGACCTTACCTAACATTTGTTTTTCCATATCAACTTAACATAACTTAACATAACCTAAACTAACTGAAGTAAAATATGGTGAAAACTATGAGACGAACCAACATTGTGCTTGAAAAGCTATTACCGCGCTTTGAGACGCTTTCAAAGCCACAGACGAGGGCAAATCTTTAAAAATACTTTTAACCCATAAAAATATATTCTAAAAAAAACTAAAGGCGAATACCTACTATACGGTCCTAGAAAGACCATACATAAACTTTTTAGAACTAGTCGTCGCATACGAAGCATACATGAGAAAAATCGGAAAAAGAAGTACCAGAACGGAGAAAAGTTGGTGACAGAAGAAGGCTAAACCGTTACAGAAAAGACAAAACAGAAGGGGGCTCGGACAAGATCCCTACTTTAAGAAAAACCAAAGGCAGATACTTACCCTACGGCCTTCCTTTCGTAGAAAGACCGTACATAAACTTTTTTAGAACTAGTCGTCGCATACGAAGCACACATGAGAGAAATTGGAAAAAGAAGTGCCAGAACGGAGAAAAGTTGATGACAGCAGAAGGCTAAAACGTTACAGAAAAGACAAAACAGAAGGGGGGTGGGGGCTCGGACAAGATCAACATGCAGGAAATATCAAAACATTAAACCATATACCTGCACAAGACTGTCAGAACTCACGTGCAACGTATATATTCACTTGCTTCAGAAAGAAAACTTATTAAAACTTAACGTCATCCCAATTCTGTATCAAGAGGGGCTCATCAAAGCTATGCGGAAAGACGACAGGAGAAAACTTTAAGACAAACATGCGCTAAAACGGAATCGCAGATGCGTAGAGAAAGTTAAGAATAATAAAAAACGCTATCTTAGTAAGATACATAGTTACAGTTTGAGGTACCCCATCAAATTATCAAGCAGTCCGGCTAACCTTAAGCACTTTCTACCTTATTCTTGACTACTCACTTTACCTACACCTAACTCACATTTTATGAAAAGCGAAAGTAAACGCAGATAGGAACTAATATTCACCAGATGGGATCGATCCCGTCCCCCTGGACAATAACCGGATTCATTTATATTGGTACTATAGACTAAGTTCCGAGGTAGAGTACCTATGCACCCCAAAACCAAACTGCACCATCCTTCCTATATCCAGCAACCAACCTCGTTCAGCCTAAGTCTGGCCCATACGTACCCCAACCGCCTACCCCAGAACCCGACGGTCAGACCCCTTAACAATAGGAACTAAGATAGTACCAAGCTCTAATGGCTCAACGCAAATTAACACTTGGCGCAAGAATTTTTATAAGGAATTTCAACTGTGGATTATTTTCCGAGTTACGCTATACTTTAGCGCAGCAAACTAAAATTGATTTCGAAACTGACTTCAGATGTATCAGGAAATGGCGACTATCATCGGAGAAGTTTGAGAACCTGTAATGTACCGGACTTACTCTTCGAAGGTAGGTAGACACAAAAGCAAACAAGGGCTCCGGAAGGGGTCTTACCCAAAACTTCATATAACGTGCCAAAACCTACCTGGAACACAAGCCTACATTACGACACAGGAGAGGGCACTAAACAAATAGAAAACCGCTATCGGACCTGAAGACAAGGAGGGTACCTACCTACCCATCAGCGCCTTGCTTCAGCCTAAGATCATTGAATACAGAACACGCACCAGTTTTGAACCACGAAGCATGCATTGAAGAAGCAATAAGAGAATTGCCAAGCACGCAGAAAGTTTACAAAAAGCAGAAGGCTAGAACACGAAGAAAAAGGCATCCCCAAAAAAGGGGGGACACGCAGGCGATAACATCCCACAGGAAAACAGAACACAAAACACTATTTTAGTGACTTAGGACAACTAGGCCTCTAAAATGTACAAGGCCAATGCAGCGGCGCACTAGTTAACATTAATCACGAAATTTTGATGAGATCAACTGATTTGACTATTCCCTATTTGCTGAAGCATCGATAAAATATCAAAACTTAACTTCATTTGAAGTTACTTTCTTATATACACATGAAATAACACTTCGCGCACTGAAATGGCGAAGGGTTGGGAACCTTTACAGTAATACCACAGAGATGGTAAACTACTCACTTCTTAATAAAACCCTTATCACAAGGAATATCTGGTAAAATATAATTTATTCTTGCTTAACAATAACAAACGAAATGCAAAAGAATGATTGCTGAATTTCGCGGAAAATAAAATAGGTTTCTGAAGAGAATCTATAGCACATCAATACGTAAGATTATCACCATTATCCTATTTCTTTATAGCAATGAAAAAACTGATATTGAAGATCTCAAAGCAGTTGTATTAGAATCGATTTCCTTTAAAATAGCGTTAACAGACAAATAGTTTTTTACTATTTAGAATATGTCGTTTCTTTTTATATAGCTTATTATTTTATATTCATCATTAGAAACATAAAAGTATAACAAACATAAATAGAACTTTCATAGCCAAATGTAGAAAAATAAATAAAAATAAATGAAGAAAATAAAATAATCGAGTAAAAGAAAAATACTAGAAATTTTGTCAGATTGTAGACACATTACGCACAGCACGTATCTTTATAATTACAGAAAATAATAATACGTAATGCAATATTTTAAAGTATTCTGAATTAATCACAGTTTGAATTCCCTCCGGGACCTTTTAAACTAAAAATTATAGGTCCCTCCTAAAAGCTCGCCTTCTCGTTTAGGATGCTAATAAGAAAATTTTATCAAAAACTTTCCATTTGAAATTTTTAAGTTGACCTCCCTCACACGTATTTCCGGTACGCCACTGATTCCCCGAATACGCTAGTTGAATTTTCCATATGCACTTTTGTCATCAAAATTTTTGTTTCAGTGTTCTACAACTAGTAGGTTTTGAGTTATTGCTAATGGACAACGTTGGTGACGTAATACTGTTCCTGTACCAATAAGATATTGTAGCTCCCAAACCGTACAAAATTTCGAAAAAGTTTTCCTCTAAAAGTTGTTTTGTTTTCAATACTGATTCCAAAAATGTAAAAAGTTACCCCAGTTTCTATTTGAAATTCTCAAGTCGATTCCCCTCACACGTATTTCCGGTACGCCACTGATTCCCTAAATATGATAGTTGAATTCGCCATATGAACTTTTATCACAAAATTTTTTGTTCCACTTCTCTAGTGCACTCCATAACGAAATGGTCTTATGGTGCCGGACTTTTGAATCACCCTGTATATATTTATATATATTTTACCGATAATTTCTCATAGCATAGTCAATTTTTGTTATTTTCTGTACATTGCAATATTTCTTACCGTATAAAGTAGAAAGTCAGCGTCTTTGGTTTTGCACTGAGGGCGAATTAATTTGCTAGTCGTTAAATCTCAATATGTTTTTCAGTTCAAGTTTCTCTACAGCGACACTGCGAATGTGCGAACTTAAGATCTTTTCATAGTAAATTCTCGATTTGGTAGTTGTTATATTTAATAGTAAAACGATTGGGAAAACATGCTGATATCCTTTATAGTTCTACTTGAGCCTGGCAGATTATCACCGGGGATCTTCTGGGTTATCCTCGACGTGAAAAATTCTATTCCTACAGCAATCTATATACAGATGCACATTATATATAAAACTAACTCAAAAAAAAAGTTTTGAGAAAATCGCAATTGAAGATTTGGATGATATTTTAGTTATAATGATAAACAAATAGAATGGTAACAGAATACTGCTTAAACAGTGTGTAATGACCCTGCGCCCTCGGGCGGTCATTTCATATCTTACTTATACCTTAATTTTATTTGCTCAGTTTCTTCCTTTCCTTCTTTTGTCTCTGTTAATTCAAAAACAGAGATAGTAATTTTTCTTAGTTCATCATGGGTACTATTTAAAGGATTATCATTTGCACAAGTATAAACGGGTGTCGCCCAATGAATCTTCTTTTCTCATTGCTGTTTGCGCATTTTTTTACGAGTAGCTATTTTATTTCATATCATCTCTTTGTTTTTTTCTCTTTCTTTGAGATCGGTTGTCGATATCTTTATTTTGATCTTTTATGTAAATTCAGCTTGAATCAGTTACTGTCTGGCTACGCTCCTATCTCATCTTCTAGTTATCTGGCTCATGATTGGCCAGCAGTCGAAGAATATACTGAACATGGCTCACTATCTCGTAAGGCTGCTATAAAATTAGCTGTGAAGAAAATTATTAAATTATTCAAATATAAAGTAGCTGAGACAAATTCGTAATGATAATAGGAGGTATGACAGCATTTTAGAATTGATGTTTAATCATGGCTGTCCGAATTTAATATTTTAAGAAGAGGAACGTAAAATTGTAATTTTGAAGCAGAAGTAGATTTGCATGCCAAGGTTTCCAGGTTAGAGTGCATCAGGTTTAAACGGGAGATGTTACACTGATTAAATGGTGTTTTGTTAGTGTTAGTATGTGTGTGTAAGTGATTGTTGTTTCTGTTTATATGTGACGTTAGTGGTTCGGTTTTTTTAAACCTTCATCTAAATTTAATTGTGGGCCTAACCCCGACCTTTTCGTGTGAGTGTTAAGTGTTTCCTTTATACTATATGGATATGTGGTTTCTATCCGAAAGTATGGTTGTGGCACCTATGATTGAGTAATTTCTTAGGCCAGGGAACAGTTGTTCCTGACATGGCAGTTATGTGGTAGTTGTGTTCTAATTTCCTCTCTATGTCCAGATCTGTTTCACAATATATTTGCTTGAAATTTCACTTTACGTAAGTCATGCTTTTGACTTACTGAAATTTTCACCTTGCACTCGTTTGCTCTACATTGTGTTTCAAGGGGCACATTGTTTTCTTAAGCAAATATTTAAATACCTAATTAGAAATTGTATTGCATGAAATTTTACAATAGGGATTTGCATTTTTGCCGTGATAAAATTTAGAGATTTAATTGAACGTATTGCGATGTTTACCGGTACTGTAGCTCGAACCTACTTTTCGTTATTTCATTTTATCGTTTACCAGCCTATGCGACAGAATGTCCTAGAATTTAACCTAACCTAACTCGATAAATGCATTTTCGCATGTATACATGGAAACTACGGTTAGGTTACTTTCAGTTATTTTTCGAAAGCAATATATATATTTTTACAAATTTTGGAAACATTGAAGCACGAAATTTCTGTTCAGTAATGCTGTTAGTACTAAATGAATTTACAAATTTTAATGTTTCATACTCAGATTTTTTTTTTTTTTTTTTTTTACATTTGGACTAGATATGTTGAAATTAAATTTTGGAATATGAAATCAGAAATCACGAATTTCTTTAATTCTATGTAATAAATATTTGGCTCCGTCTTCGGCGTTCAGCGTGGTTGTTAATTACGTTTAAATTTATTATGTTCAAAGCAACGAAACATATAAAATTCACTGGCAATAATGTGATACCAAAAGTCTGTTAAAAGCATTTTTTTCTGTTGAATTTATACACTGATTTACTATGAACATAATACTGTTTTCTCCTAAAGAAAATAAATTCATCTTTACCAGACATTTGCGCAGTAAGGTTTTATTTATTCAGTAGTTAATCTACCATATAATTAGACTTGGTGTAGTAGTACTACTGTGTTTTGAAGTTCCTCAACCTTCTCCGGTGTCAGTCCGCGTATATTTATTTTTTTAGTGCGTATGATAACAATGGTTAAATAAGCTTTAATCTGAAGTTTCATACTATACCATAAGTTAATTAAGATAATAGTCAGTAGCTGAAATCTTTGTCTAAAGTATGCGTCCGGTGTGTAATTGCGCGTGATCTATAGAGCCTTGTACTATGTTAGGGGATGATGTTCCGGTAATCCTACCCTCGGGTTCACAGTTGAAGAATGTGTGGATGAGATTTGGGTTTAACGAGGTTAGTTGCTGGATACAGAAATGAAGTTGCAGTTTTGGTTTTAGTAGGGTGCACTGGTACTCAGCTTCGGGACTTATTCTACAGAGCCAATGTAAATTGTTCCGGCTACTGTCTAGGAACGGGATCGAGTTCGGCCTAGTATTTGCGTTTTCTTTCGCGTGTTATGGAAGGTGAGTTTGGTGTAGGCGAAGTTAATGTTTGTATAATGAGGCAGAATGTGTTTAAGATTAGCCGGACATCTCGATAACTTGATGGGTGTACCCTGAATAGTAACTCTGTTACAAAAGCTCTCTAAGATAGCGCTTTGTATTTCTAAGTTTCCTCATCACTTCATCGATTACTTTATCTGCGCATGTTTATCTTAAGGTTTTCTCCTATCCTCTTTCTGCATAGCTTCAATGAGCCCTGGGCTCTGAAGATGCAGAATTAGAATGATGTCGAATTTTATAAAGAATTTTTCCTTTTGGAGTAAATGAATGTCTATGTTGTACGTGTATACTATCCGTGCCTTTGCAGGTATATAGTGTAATGATTTAATCTTTCCTGCATGGGGATCTTGTCTAAGTTTCCCCACCCCTCTTTTTTGTTTTTTCTAGAGTTTAGCCTTCTGCTATCGCCAACTTTTCTCCATTCTGACACTTTTTTTTCAACTTCTCTTCATGTATGCTTCGGGTGCTAAGACTCGTGTATAAAATGTTCACGTACGATGTTATTTGATGAAGCCAGACATCTATGGGTATGTACCCGCCTTGCCTTGTCTCCGAAGACGGTTATATAAATATTATTACATAAATTTTGTCCCCTCTTCTGTGTCTTGGAAGGCGTCTTCCAAGAAGTGGTATAGTGGAGTGTCTTTCGAGTGTTACATTTCAAAGTTTTCTCTTGCAGATCAGCGTCATTAAAGTAAAACTGTGTTAATATAAAGTAGTGCCAGTATTGAGGACGGATACATATATTTTACTGGGATTGTGAAATACTGACAATAGAGCTCTCACGTGGCTTGTAGAAGAGGTATGGTTATGAGAGTTATATTGCCGGATATAGTGTAGTTTCAGAAGTCCGAATATGTAGATAACTGAAAATCGACAAATTTTGAGTTGTGACAATATCATTGCCTCATCCAGTATTGGATTGAATATGGCTGTGAATTATATATATACTTTGATATCGTACCGATCTCAATAGGTATATTTTTCTTCGAAATCTACCTAAAATTGGTGTTCGCATTTTAAAAATCGCAGTTGGGCTCCGTGGGGCCCATGCAAGGTCGCACATACTTTCGTTCATCCATTCGTCTGCTAGTTCTGTTCATTTTCTGCAATTTTTATCTCTTTCCAGTTTTCAGAAGAACTCATTCTAACCGAAATATTTCGCCGTTCCTGAACTCAACATGGTATCGACGATTGCACGTAATTATGACCTTCATCGGCCAATATCTCGAAATCTTGTCGGTAGAATTTTTTGTGGCCATTGAGACTTTTTATCACAATGGCATACACTACCTGTGTGCCAAGTTTGAGCGCCCGTTAGTGAAACCCAATTTGCATTTAAAAAGTGCGGAGTTCTTTACTTTGCTTTCAACTTAACATATAAATCAGCGTGGTAATACTAATCTGCATTAATATTAAATTTCTGCTAAAGCAGAAAGGATTCACAATCAGTGTGTACTGTAATATAAAGAAATGTACAGGCCGCGCAAAAGTTACTTTCCTATTTCAATTTGTATAAGATTGGAAAAGAAAACGATTATTAATTTCCAATATCTTTAAATGAACTTTTTGTACAATAGTTTCCTATAAGTTACTTCGAGTTTTTCGGTAATTTACCAGGTACGTTGTAGAGAGCATTTTTCACCAACCTAATTTGCATCTCGGTATGCAAATTTTACCATGCAAATTTTTTTTCTCTCTAATTTTTCTTTTTTTTTTGCATATAGTTAAATTTTGGATGTGTAATTTGAATATTTTGAATGCTAATGTGTTTATTAAGCTGTTTAATCTATCTAAGGGTGTTATGCATATGATTAAAACATGTATTTAATTTGTAAGAACGTTTATGTAGCATCTTTGAAAATTTGGAATTCTCCATCATTTTCTGTATTTCTTCGTTGCTCAGAGACAAGCGAGCCAGGTTTTCAGCTGAACTTCGATTGAGGGCGAAAGGTCATCGCAGTGTTGGACCTTAACACAGAAGGGATATTTCTCCAGAATGGAAGCTGCACGAAATATTCCCACTACCTAACTACATAGGGAACTAAAGAGAAGAAAGTTTACCTATAGTTGGCAATCATTAGTACTGTCGCCTCTCAGTCGGGCAAAAATTCATTGTTTTGAGCACGTTCAGCTTAGAAATACAAAGACCTGTGAAAAGTATGGCTTCTGACCAGAATTGTCACCTTACGTCCCTTTCCCCGTCTCTGGGGTCTGGCTAACTAGTGAGCCTATAACGAAAACGACGCTTCAAGACGCGGAAGGATACGTGTTTTCTGCTACATTTTACATGTATGTTTTTATGTCTATGTACACCCATAGAGAAAGTTTGTTTGGGTCTCCGTTTGCTCCATCACTACCTTTAACGTGATTCGGGCCCCTTGTAACTAATTATCAGTGCATTTATGAATAAACAAACACTGGAACTAATTTCAGATGAACCATGCTGTCTTGCGCATGCCGATGGAGTCGGGAGGCAGCTGTGACGTGTGCTGTACTGGAGTTGCAGTACAAGCCCTGTTTTCTTTTTCTGATATTTTTCTCCCTTCCTGATGTCATCTCTTTGTAAATACAGTAACCCCCTCCCCCAAATATCTAGTTTATATTTGTATACTCTGTACTGTCGCATCTTTCTTCTTTCCATGTTATTTTGTCATTTATTTGCTTTGTTTTCATCACCAGTTAGCTCTTTCCCGCTTAGTTTGTTTTCATTCAGCTTGCCGATGTCTCCCGTCAGAGGGCAGCATCGGTCGAGAGGAGCATTTGAAGCTACCTCTCTGTTACATCTTCTTTCTTTTTTCTTCTTTTTAATTGTTTTAAGAAGTGTTTTATGTATCCAATATCATGTATTTAGTATGTAAGTATAAGTACTCAGTGGCTGAACTCATGACATTGAGTCAGTGTAATGTAAATATTGTTTTTATATGAGAGTTGGCCAGTGCCTTGTGACAGGTGGCAACACTGACACACAGGTGTAGTAAGTTTCTCTCTGCCTGTTTGGCGTTATGAGAGCGAGTCCCGAAGGATGCCGCAAAAATGCAACCGCAGGTACGAAAAGCCAACATCCACATCGGGAGTTCTATCTTAGTTTCGAGACGATCAACATGTAGTTAAAGTTACTAGTTGTTTGAAGATATTTTGTTTCAAAGTTTGTTGATTGGACTTCGACTTAGTGTGCGAGAGATTTCGATAATAACTCTCTGGTGAAGCCAAGCATCATTTATTTTTTTTGTTATATATATACATCAAACTCGGTGTGTAGATTACAGTTTACCTGACATGGAGTAACCTACTAAAAACATTAACGATTTTGTGAATAGAAAATCGTACTAACTCACATACCGTTCACGTTTTAGAGCGGCATCATCGAACTGTGTGTGTTTTGTATGATACATCAATGTGATAGTTGAAATGTGCATTACCAAAAGCACCTCACGTTGATACAATCTTATGTGCTACGAACTTTAATAATGTGTGATCAAACAGTGCATTGAATCACTCTATACTCACGAATACCATTTATTTGGTGTTTGACATTTTTTTTCAATATTATCAATTTCGCCAGCACCCAATCATACCGTGCACTGCCAATTGGAATGTGTGGCATCCAGTCAGTAAACATGCCAGTGTTAGTAGATGTATGATTCAAGACTTACCTGCTTGAATTCGTGTTATTAAGCACCAATTCGCACAAATAGCAGCATAGTACCTTGGAACTTGTGAAATTATTCAGTTCAATGACAAGCCACCACAAGTTCAACTTGTCAATAAGGTACGTTAGTCACATTCCAAGTAGTCAACAAGAGTGCTAACGCTAAAACCTTCACTATGTCACATTATAACCAGTTACGCTACTAAAACTGGAAAAAACATTTTTTTTAACAACTTTGTGTGCTCCAGAACTTTCAACTCTTGGACTGTAGGTCCCATCCTTGGAACTCTTTACCAGCGTGTGAAACCCCAAGTGACCCCACTCAGATGAACACTGCAAGTTTCACTTCGGATAATGTCAACTTTTGGATATACATAAACAATCTCCAAGTGTAACTCAAAATCTAGTGACGTCACATAAATTGTGTGTTTTAAAAATACCTGTAAAAGTCATGGAAGTGAGCTCACCAAAATTGTGTTGTCTGTTGTTGTGTGAATGTATATAATTCGACAGGTACCAAGGAAACATGCCTGTGATTAACTGTCTGTAAATAGTGTCTTTCCATACATCTCTGCTCTTTCCAAATTCGTCAACCTCTTTTGGAATAGATCCGATTAAGTATCTCTACCTGAATTACATCGTTTGTCTTCACTTCTTCTATGGTCACCTGTGCTATCCTGAGTGTGCTCTTCACAGAGGTGAGTACTGTAAATTTAGTGCAGCATACATGTTACTATGTTTCAGGCTTCGTAGGTTGATGCAAGCGGAAGGTGGATCTGAAATTATTTCACCTTGCTTCGAAATTACTTCATCAGAGATTACATTGCCATGCTTGCAGTCATGTGTAACCTACTAACCCCTGAGAGTAATATATCCAAGGCGAGATAGGTGGTCTATTGACCTTATTTATAGTTTTGATTGAGAATCTCACGCCTCTCCAGTAATTAATATTTCTGTCATTAAATTCATGGCGCCCCTATTAACGTAAATGAAACTGGAGATCTTTTGTGTTGTTAACCTCCACTAATCCCTTGTTTGGAAATTAAAGTAAAACTTGTAACTTGCGTGAGATATCATTAGGTCGAGGTGGAATTAATTAACTGTATTCCAAATTTTCGTGCATATCATTAGCATCAACACCTCACCTTGTCATTTCTAATGACATACATACATACATACATCGTAGAGGCACTACACATTTTCTTGACGTCCACCGTTGGGGGTTTACAACGTCCACCTTGGTGCTCACAACTTAGTACTCTTTACAAAAGACTGTCCATGACATCCTGAAGTGTGTTCTGAACTATCCTCAATATTAACGGTCGTGTATATTCTGTCAACTGTTGTAATCTTTGGGGCTTGTTCACATAATTTTTTCAAGACATCCTGAGAAAATATTGGAGCTGTAAAATAAGTGGGCTCTTGGAGGTCATTTTAAATTTTCATTTTTAAAGATTAAGCGAATGGGAAGAGCATTTATAATTCGGGTAGTGTGGGTAGTAGCATCATTTAGCTGAAAAAATGAACGCGTGCAGTTTTTAGGTGAGGAAAGAAAAAATAAAAAAAGACTATATCGGTTGCTGTTCATTGCTTGTGTGCGCTTTCTTTATTTTCAAAGAAATAGGGTCTAATGATTTTTTATGCAGAAAACTTTCTGTAGTCACTTTATCACTACGCTATGAGGAGTCTTGGGTGCAATAATCGTAAATTTTCTGTACCCCAGTAGCGTGAATTTTCAATACCCGTAAATAGCCACTGAGGTGAAACTATGCTTCGTCTGAGATCCGTCAATTCTTGCTAAAATGAAGATATTCATTTGCGTTTTTTAATATAATGCGACTGTACTTTAGGCGCTGCTGAAAATCTTGGGGCTAAAGTTCTTGCCCCATATAAATCTTATATAGATATGTTAGAGATGAGTTAGCCCTTGGAGAAAATAATTTTTCAATATTAAGATACAGAACAGTTTAATTTATAAATATTTAAATGATGATTTTTCAGCTAAGCATATTATTAATTTGTTAGTGTTTGACTTACGTATTGTTTAATTTTTTTGCTTGATTATTTTTATATTGTTGGTTATATTCTAATTGTAATTTAGGAAGGGAAAATCGTTGGGATAATTGAAGCATTGCTGTTTAGATTAGTTTTCAAAGAGGTCACAGAAAGTAGCTGGAAGAACAAGAGAGCTTGTGGAATTTTGCCGGTTACGAGAGGACATTCACCTCTGACATAGGTTTGCCGCCTCTTGGCAACGGTTGATGGCTATTGTGTGTTTGAACGGAGGCGGCCGAGTATAAAAGAATATTCAGATTCATTCTGAAATATATTCTCAATCACATTACACTATTGAGGTAAATCTACGGTCCTGTGTCGGCAACGGGCGGTCAGACCAGGAAAGTCAAGATGCAGCAATTCTAACTGTAAGTAATTGTTGGACACCCAGATCGGGTAAGGTTGCCAGGAAACTGCAGCAGTAAATCTCTCCAGTTTAGTGCTAGCACGAGAAATAGATGGCTTGAGGATTAAGAGAGCAAGGAGGAAATTTTGGTGTGAACCTGTAATTATTTGTGTGTGGCTCATTAAACAAGAAAATTGTGATGGTCGCTTCTGTTGCTAGCCCGAGAGGGTTGGGGAGTGAATCTATCATCACAGTCTCACGTGGGAGCCTAAGTTAGCATTTTGGCTGGAATCTCGACATTTAGTATGGGCTATATAACAATTCTGATCAGTCATCCTTCTGGTGAGCACGTACCAGGGGAGGGGACGGCGATACAATTTATCTCTGCGGTTTATCAAGTTACATGCGTCGAGTGCTTGTAGGACATGCCACTGCAATCAGAAAATAGATGTCTAGGCCCTGAGCGAGAGGGATAGGCATGTAATGGAAATTCTGGCTGAAGCTACAGTAATTGCCGGCTGGAAGGTAAGCGTGGCTTACGCATTAATTCGGTAGGTTGTCACTTGCGTCGTGTCAAAGAAATAAAGTTGGCGAATGAAAGCAGTAGAGATTAAATTATAATTGTTTCCCTGATCAAATGAAAACCTGTAGTATAGGCGTTAGGTTCCGAATTTAAGGCTCAATCCTAGTGGGTTTTCCCGCCTTATTCGTTTTACGTCAATTATTCAAAATTCAGTGCACGTAAACAAAATTTAACATTCACAGACCAAAGTTCTTTTCGTCCTTCAATAATGAGTACAATTTGTTTCAATTAAATGCTACATTATTCTGTCCCAAAAGTGTCTGCACACAATCCTGCAGTTACTAGTAGCATTTAATTAAAACAAATTGTACTCATTATTGAAGGACGAAACGAACTTTGGTCTGTGAAAGTTAAATTTTGTTTACGTGCACTGAATTTTGAATAATTGACGTAAAACGAAAAAGGCGGGAAAACCCACTGGGATTGAGCCTTAATAGGTAAAACCTATCAAAAGTAAACCACTTAAGGTTCACTGCCCAGCAAATTTGAAAGTAAGAAAAGAGCCAGTCTATCAGCAGAAGAGAAATTTGGTCATTGAAACGGAAAGAAGTAAGTGTGCAAATGAAGTATGAAAATGTAGAAAGACGCCCACTTTGTGAGTGCCGTTGCCAAGTACATTCCCGACCGGAACCTTTAATCACTGACAAACTGTTAATATGTAAGTCGCCTGAAAGCGCTCTGACCCACTATACGTATAGGATAGGCCGGTTGTCTATATCTGAGTAAATACTTTCCAACCATGTAAATAAAGTTATTCGTTAATTAGAGTTCGTAGGAGTACATATTGCCACTGGATAATTACATGTAATCACTTTTCATTCAGGCAGGAGAAGAGTTTTAGCTAGAAATACCATAGAGGCCTGACAAATAATATATTTGCAACTTATAAAAATCCCTGGACGGTTAATACTTTCTAATTTATTCATGGCGCAGCGAAGAGTTACATTAAATTGAGTGGGTGGTGAAAGTATAAGCGCCACTCACAGGGACCAAAAGACGATGGAAAATTCAATCCCTTTCACTTTCTTAATAGATATATTCGAAGTTCTTATTTTAAAATGCGCCCTAGCAACCTTCCTTTAGAAATTTAAATAGTAACTGAAAAAAGTATCTTCGGACTGAAGTTTCTCGTCTACTTTGTCTTTCCACTATAAGGTGACTACTTTTACCTGGTCTTGCTGTTTCGTGGTTTACCTTAAAATTCCTTCCTTCCTTCAGGAAATTGACCAGGACCACCTTATTTTGCTTCCAAAACACAGTAATCCTGATCTTGACAGTTGCAAAGACTATCTTTACCGCAGAGGAGGATTTGAGACGCTATTTGATTTAGTCTTGTTTAGCTTGAGGATCGTAGAATTATACCAGCGTCATTTTCTGAAATTGCACCAGAACTCGTGTGCAATTCACGAATATCTCCATTCTCAGAAGTAACTCAATTACAATACGCTGCTTGAAAATGACTGATCAACTACTAATTAGACATAAATTTTAGTGCTATAGGCTGAGGGCTATACTGCATTAGGGTGGTGTGGTACACATATGAATGGAGAAAGTTGTATTTCCTTGATATTTTCTCCACAATGTCCACTATGCATAGTGGCATTTCAGCCTGGATTATGACATATTTAGATCCTGATTTGTTTCTTAGTTGAAACGAAGGCGGAATTCATTCGAGTTCCATTGTAACCGTGTAATATCGTTTGTGACTGTGGTTTCAATCTTAAAGGTTACTGTGTCTCGGTAGAAGGAGCGCACACTGCGAGAGCAAAGCAGATTGAATGAACTGAATTGATATTTATCAGGATAAGATTCATATAAAAAACACTTCTGCTGGAAGGATCCTACTAGAATCCAGACAATAGTTTTTATTCCAATACAAGATGAGAAGAATACACTTTTCCACAACACTGTAATACTTGAGATGATAGATTTGAATCGTCCAATATTAGTATCGTTTAACAAGTATTTATACTATGCGAAAAACGTAATACAAGATATACTCATTCAACTGTAACGATGTTTGGTTTTCTTTTTTGTACGAATTCTCAGTACGCGTACGCCTTAATCTTCACTCACGAACTTACAACCTTATGGAGACGCTACTGGATACTGTCCGCATTCTGTTCAGACCTTTCTCCCTGCAACTGACTTATCCATTAGAGTGCAGAAAATACGCATCCTTAATATAGTAACAATTTCTCCCTGCATGAGCAACTTCCTTCCTTCTATGTTACTCGTTGGTAAGCTCTTTGGAGTGATTAGTGTGCCCCAATCCACGACTTACATACGTAGTGGCGCTACTACTAACCAACGCGACCTCACTAGAGCTGACGAAGAATTATATCCCAGGCGCTAACAGCAGCCAGTGGATAGTTTGCTAACTTCACAGCTGTAGAATACCAAAACTAGGTAATATAAGCATATAGAGGGTTATTCCTAACCTCTGTTTCCTCTGACTGTTCGACACCAACTCTCTCACTACTACACAGTCGATGCAATAACTTAAGGCGTGTGGCGAACTTCAAAGCATAATATCATTATCAGATTTTCATTGAATTCGAAATTTCTAAGTGTGGATCAGCACGAAACATTATCTTTTATTAATAGACTAAAATTATTAACACAATTCTTCCTTATAATTAGTTTTTTAATGCTAACTTTTCACCATGTGTGTTCGTCCCCTCTAGTGGCCTTCTGAATAAGTTTAGTTTCTGCCGCTTGAGCATTATTAAAAGCAAAATGAACATATTATTTATAATCAATGATTGGCGTAAATATTCACTTCTTTTGACGCTAATCTAGAACCTTTATACTCTTAATATCTTTTTTTAAAACAAATATATATAACATATATACAAATGAGCAAACGCACAGAATATAAAAAGTTTATCGCGTGCCCTGTTTTTCATGTACAGGCGCTCCCTGTCACATATGGCGTCCGAATAGGTGGTTCCCTGCGTCGTTGGTTTCACTATAATCACATAATCATATATGCACAACACTGTAACATACACTCTTATATACGTGTTACACTGAAAGATATAGTCTTTGCACTATTCATAATATTCATCTGGCATTTCCTTCAGCATTTCACTAGGACAATTCTCTTCTGCTCTTCGTCGCCATTTCCAATATTCTTCCTTAGTTGGCTTCCACAGTTTGCATTGATGTTCTGATCGGCGTCCTACCAACTTTCCATTATTCGGATCAACCAACTCCACTACCTTGATACTGGGTTTGCGGACACATAAATACGGTCCTGAAAACAGGTCAAACATCTTTTTTATCTGCTGAGCTGCAGCATCGCTGATGGGATGAGTTCTGAGAAAAATGAGATCTCCAACGCTAGCGTGCCGCTCCGAAGTCATCTTTTCATTAGCACGTTGGTTCCTCTTGGTCATCTGAGATTTCTTACGTTGTACAATCATGAGTAGTCGATCATCCCATGATTCCCCTTCTTCATCTTCCTCTTTCTGGAACAGTCGTTTTATGACAGGTGTTATGTCCTTCACGTTCAAATGTGCCTGTACTGGAGCAACATTTAAATTTTCCACAATTGTGTAGTTTAGAATCATAAAAATATCCCATAGATACTTATTCCAGTCTACATGTTGTCCAGTACAATACAGCCTCCAAAGCCGGTTCAATTCCCTGTGCATTCTCTCCACGGGATTTGCTTGAGGATGATGTGGAGTGGTGTGATATACTTTGATTCCTTTACTGGCCATGTATCCTAAAAACTTATTAGATATGAAGCACGGACCGTTATCACAAATTATAGCTTCGGGTATGCCTAGGTGTAGAAAATATAAGTCTAAACATTTCATAATCGCAGTAGTCGTGGCTCGTCTCATCGGATACGCCACTAGATGCCTGGTAAAGACATCCATGCATGTACATATGTATGCCATATTCGACTTACTAGTCGGTAGTTTTCCCACAACATCAACTGACAATAATTCTCTGGCCCTCGAAACCGTTACTGACTGCAACTTCCTTGATAAGGGATGGGGATCCGCTTTATGTCTCATACATAATACACAGTCACGGATATATTGTCGCACATCAGTGTAGATATTTTCCCACACAAAATTTTCCAGAAGTATCGTGTGTGTCTTCGCATATCCAAAATGACCTCTGTCATCATGGTGACATCGTAATACTCGTCTTACTAAACTTTTAGGTACCACAATCCTCCATTTGTCTCTCAAGTGAAAGTCTCGCTTTAACAACACACCTTGCTGGATCTTATAATATGATCGCACTGATCTTCCCCAACCTGTTTCGGGTGCCTTGCTCATGTCTTGCTCCAACGCGTTGATGTACTTTATCAAATGTGAATCCTCACGCTGGTACTGCGTCCAATCTTCACTGGTCATATTCGCTAGATCTCCTGGAAGGACATGAAAGTTCAAAATCCTAACGATTTTGGGCGGTTGGCATACGGTAATGCGAGACAAAGCGTCCGCTGCTCCGTTGGTCACTCCAGGTATGTATTGGATTTCCAATTCCAAATCTTGCATTTCAATACACCACCTATACAATCTGGTGTTCCAATATTTAATACTTTTGAAATGTACTAACGCCTGATGATCGGTTTGTACGATCACATGATGTCCTGTCAACAAGTTACGCCACTTCCTAATAGCTTTTATAACTCCCAGCATCTCTATCTCGGTAATTGTGTAACGCGATTCACAAGCCTTGAGTATATGTCCAGTAAATCCGATAACGCGTTTTCCATCTTCATAACTTTGTGTTAAGATAGCAGCAGTTCCAATGGTTGAACCATCAACTATAATGATAAAATTTTTCGTCATGTCTGGATGTACCAAAAGTACATTTTTACTGATTTCGTGCTTCAGTTCTTCAAAGCAGGCAGTGTGTTCAGGCAACAAGGTCCACTTTTTTCCTTGTTTTAGTAACTGGTACAATGGTGCTGATTTACGAGCAAAGTCGTGTACAAACTTGGCGCACCACTGAAAAAATCCTAACGTCCTTTGCAATACTTTGATAGTGGTTGGCCTTGGTAGTGATTTTATTAATTCAACATATTCTGGGTTCTTCGCTATTCCCGCAGGTGTAACCATAAATCCCAAGAAGCTTGCCTCTGACACCATGAATGTGCACTTTTTCAAATTAGCAGTCATGTTCGCTTCTTCCAGTTTGCCTAGCACCAGGTCTAACAACTCGATATGTGTCACCGGGTCTGTTCCTGGAACCAGAATATCATCCACATAGAGTAAAATTTTTTCAAGGATGGCAGCTCCCAATACTCTCTGTAGGGCAGCCATTAAACACGATCCACCGTTCTTGTATCCGAATGGTACTCTGCAATGCCGATACATCTGTCCTTCAAAAGAAAAAGCAAGAAGATCCCTGCAATCGGGGGTTAACTCAATTTGACAGTAGGAATGTACCAGATCGAGAGACGTTGCACAGGTCATTCCATTAAATCTTGCGAAGAGATCGTCTACACGTTCGACCTTAAGATTTGTTAATGAGACAAACTTATTGAGTTGCACCAAATCGAGGCACACTCTAACCTCATCAGGATTTTTCTTTTTGACTACCACCAATGGATGGTGATGCTTAGATACTGCCGGCTCAATGATACCATGATGTAGCCACTTTTGAATCTGATCCCTCACCTTATCTCGATAGCATAACGGAATTGGATAAGGTCGCTTTACTATGGGGTCTTCGGTGGTCACCTGGATTGTATACCTAAATTTGTTGCATTTTCCAGGGAAGTGGGCGAAGACTTTTCTTCTTTTCATAAGTACTTTGAACAACATCTCCTTGTGTTCTGGGGCAATAGATGTTTTCTCCACTACTTCTCTAACCTGTTCTGGAGTAGCATATAAACTTTCATCCCCCATCTTTTTCTTAATTTGCATAGCCTCCACTCTCTTCGGACGGCAAGCCGAACATTGAGTTTCACGAATGAACGGATCATACAACGACTCCATAATTGCTTGGTCCTTTACTTGTGCTAGCGTAACTCGTTTTAGGTTGCACTCATCACCTTGTGACAATCTAGCTTCATCATACGTTACTCCTTGCTGCATTAAGGCGATGTCCCAGCTATTTAACACCTCCTTCATTTCTTCAAATTTACATTCACATCTACGACTTCCTTGTGTTACACACACTTCTTCTGGATTGCATTCACATTCTCGTAACTTTTCACATTCCATGATGCCCTCGGGAACTAGATCATACATACTCAATTCATTGATCATGTTGTCGCATATTATATCTTCTTCTCCTTTCGTCTCTACCGTGGGTACTACAATCTCATGCTCACCAACTTGAATAGTCACAGTACCAGTACCAAAATTCATCCCGACTCGGTATTTACTCATGGAATCACGTAAAAGTAGAAGGCTTTGATTGAGTCCATTGACTACAAAAGCACGGACATCCATTTGAATTACTTTAACCTTCACTGGAAGATATACTTCTCCTTTCACCATTTTCTTTCTTGTTCCAGTATAATCGACCAGGATTACATGGGGTGCTGGTTTTAGTT
>JAGDQP010013244.1:0-48289 GCA_022664845.1 Lepisma saccharinum | reverse complement strand
GTGTGTGTGTGTGTGTGTGTGTGTGTGTGTGTGTGTGTGTGTTGATGTGATTTATATTGAATTCCATTAATAAAATTGTACTAAACAGACGTTCTGTAGTTAAGGATCTTGGTGTCAGTTTTGACTCAAAATTGACTTTTAACATACACTTTACAAATATAAGAAATGAAGCCTTGAAGTTACTAGGATTCGTAATTAGTATGGGAAGAGAATTCAACAATATATCAACATTGGAAAAAAATTTCTATGCTTATGTTCGCTCCAAGGTAGAATATGCTTCTTCTATTTGGAATCCATATCAATTGAAACATTGCCAACAATTATAGAAAATCCAATCAAAATTTCTTAAATTCCTGACTTTTAAAGAAACTCGAATCTATCCTGCTTATGACAATTACAATGCAGTCATTGAGAACTTTAATATTCAGAGCTTAGAACAAAGGCGCAACATTGCTTATCTGTTATTTCTTTTAAAAAAATGTTCAAAATAAGTTAGATTGTATGGATTTAGTTTTAACATTACAGTTTCGTGTCCCATCATCTAAAACTCGCGTTAATAATACTGGTCTCTTCCACGGTAAAAAGGCAAGAACCTATATCTTGATGAGGTCACCAATCTGGAGAATTTGTACTATATATATAACAAATTCTGTACAGTTCACAATGATCTGGACGTATGCTTTATGTCGCCTAAAGAATTTAGAGATGCAATTGTCAATAAACTCTGTACAACTAGTTTGTAAAGCTCAACACTATAATTAGGTCATTGCCTGTTGTGTTGTCACTAAATATATATGTTTGCGAGCGTATATATGTTCCTTCATGCTTTCAACAGTGAAGTTACCACAGAACGCTGAAGATACACGCCAGAGCAAATATTTAAACTCGTATGACCACCTCCAGTCTAATCCAATATGTGCCAAACTCTCAGTTCTAACTCAAGTTTATACATTCTTATCGTTGTGCGGCTCGTTATTTATTTGTTTTAAATCCTGTCTTATTCGTATAATAGTATACCGTATTCTGTATGTAATAGAAATTACTGCAAATAATATTTACTTTTCCTTTTGCAAGAATTAAGACATGGATAAAAAACGGGCCACACAGCGATATCAAGCGTAAAAAGCTGAGTTAGAACTGAAAATTTGGTCCATATTGATTTAGACTGGAAGTGGACAAACGAGATTAAGTGTCCTCTCCTCTTCCTGTCTTCATATATTCATGAATTCTTTGGCAGCATCAGCAGTCAGTCCAGTATTGATTTTAGACAAAGGTCATTGCCCCATTGACAAGGCGACGGCGGTCCTATGGTGGACCGATGGCGACGAAATGGCGGGCCTCTAGCGACTCCTGCCTGCCACCGGCCCGCGCACGATTACACTAATGCCGCTCCGTCTCCGCCAAAAATCCCGGCCAGGTCGCTCTCGTCCCGCCACTGAGCAGCCACCTCCCCGCTATACCGCCCGAGTCCCGCCATTATACCGCTCTCGTCTGCCTTTCTTTCCCCTGGTATTCCTCTTTTCGTCAGATTTGCTTTAACACGCAAAAGGTATTGAACGCAGTGGTAATCCATATTAAGTTTAATAAAACTTAATGCATTGTCTACGCTGTTATTTATTTCGTAGTAAGTAAAGTTCTTCAGGGTCTGCGATGGGATTCGTGCCTCCGACTGTCAGAGACGAGATTTAGAAGTCTGATGCCTTAACCACTCGGCTATGCTGGTCTTCCAGCTGGGTGATGTTTTTTCATGTCTTTTGTCTTACGAAGACAATTCGGAAGCTTGTTTGTAAACGCTTTTTTAATTTTCGTTTCCGTTGTTTTGTTTTAATGATATACAAATTGCCCATAGGCATATTTTGTTTGTAGTTCGTATTGCTTATTTTCAACCGTCATCTTAACAAATGAATGTCGCAGTAACAGCACGGTATACACTGCTGTACGCTTTCCCCCCGACAATAACAAATGACAATCTGCGTAACGGCGCACAGTGGTCGGAAACTAGGAAAAAGCGGTCAAAAATCGATTTTGTCAACGTCGCCGCCTATAAAATCGGTATTTATATCTGATTATAAGTATTTCTCCTGCTTCCAAACACGGAGTTTCAGGACACAGGAATAGTTTCGCTGTCCAGAAAATGCATGGAAACATGAACAAATAAAAGTGCCGAAAAATCAGTAAAAAATGAACAAAACAATATGATACATGTTTAAACCAGTTATATAATTTCTGAGGTCGATGAAAGGGGTTGGATAGTACATTGGACTCAATTACTGTGTGTTTAGTGAAGAGTTTTATTTGTTATCCATTGTCATAACATTTATATGATAGATTTGTTAGTCTTACCGAAAAGTTACATATACACTGATGTTAGTAGCTCTGCAGTCTAAGCTTATCCTTGCTTATCTGCAAAATAGGTTGTATTGAGTTGACCATGAGGGCATGAGCAGTACAAAGGTTGAGCATTGGAAGTAGCCGCATCCAAGTGCAGCTGGAGGACTCAGCCCTATCTAACTCCAAATGCGTGATGAGTAATGTTGTTGTGATCACAATCAAGATCAGCTATCTGAATCTGAGAAAGGGAAAAAGCATATTGTCTTGTACGTAATTTGGATTCCGATTGGTCTTGTACGATTGGTTTTTCATGCCTTCTTCCCTGCATATGATATTATTTAATGGAAAAGCCTTAATCGACGCAACCATCTTGCCAATCGAGTGGATGTCTGAAGGAGCCCAAGAGGCGAGAAATAAAGATTTTAAGTACTCGAGGCTGCACAATAGTAGCAAGTGTTCCCGCGTTTCAACTAACGAGGATGTGATTCACAACCTTCTGATATCTTCAGACCCGTTTATTACTGGGTTGCGACCTCAATGGACTGCTTCTCCTCAACTTGAACTGGTCGAAGAAGCGAAGCAAATGTCTCCACCACGTGTAACTATTGATGATCATGGCGTAGATGACGATTCAGTGGATTTGGACTAATCATGAAAAAGGATTTGATAACACCAAGGTAAGAAGTACCACCTTAGGTACTAACATTTTTTTCTTTCATTGACATTTATAGATGCATATCTTTACTTGTTAGGTTACGTTAATATTGGTCATCTGACAACTTTGTTGGTTTTTATTCATTGTGTACGTAGTACTCATCGCATTTACCATGATCATAACATACGTTGGATTATTTTCCCCTTTTACAGATAATACATTGGTTGAGGAGGTTAATTTTGTATCCTAAGGCCAAACACACATTTGTTTTACACCTTCTTTTTATTAGCTGCGCATGCAATTAGATGGAGAGCACATTGAACCCATAATCCCTTCTTGGATGCACATTAACACCTATTATCACTTCGTACTGGCTAACGATGTCCAATTCACATCAGGCGTCAACATGTTATGTTTTCAATTTACAAACTGTATGTCTGATTCACGATGGTGGATTTCAAGATGGCGGCTTTCATTGTTCTGTGTCTTCCCCAATTTCTACTCACCTCTAATACTCCCCTACATTGTTCCTTTGGTTATATTTTGCAGTATTTGACATTTATGCGAGGGTTTCCACACTTTTGGACCACCCTGTATATACAACTGCATGTATTGCAGCAGGGGTTCATCGAATCACTTTCGCTGTAGTTGCAATCGATTTAGAAATGACAATTACGTATAGAACGATAGACAGACGTCCGTCAACTTCCATTGTTTCGGAATAAACGATTTTTGTCCGCTTTTTCCAAGTTTCCGACCATTGTGCGGCGGGAAGGGGTTGGCGGCCCGCATACCATTTTCCGCTCGGGCGGGATCCCTCCGTCGGACCGCTCGAGTGCATCGCTATACCGGCAAACGACGAGCTCACGACAACTAACCGCCAGTATGTATCTACATTGGTGGTTATCGCTCTGTACCCGACGGCGGGCCGAGAGCATCGGCGGCAAATTGTCAATGGGGTGCAGGCGACTCATGTCACTTTAATCGCGAAATCATAATTTTAATGCTATGGCATTGTATCGTCCAATTTCAAATGCTGTGTATATACATTGTTACGCTCATCAAGTGAATCTATTTATGAGGAAAGCTGATTTTATGAATAGAAATGTAATATTTTTTTCTCGTAGTCCCCAATCCCCCGACCCCACTCATTTTAAATATTTTTCAGAATATTTCAAAAACTAATAGCACTATCAAAAATGTAAGTTCATAGCCCACTAGAGCTTACAAATTAATATGAAATACAATGGACTGCGATCTCGAGATCTTGTCTATTGATGAGTGATACGTTTCCAAAGACTATGATGTCATTATTTAATTGAAGTCTCAGCACTCATCAATCGACAAGATTTCTAGATCGTTGTCCATTGTATTTTATGATAATTTGTAAGCTCTAGTGCGCTATGAACTTACATTTTTGATAGTGCTCTTAGTAGTATCTATCTAATGGGTAGTGTCACCGTGCCAAGTTCCCCACGACACGAACCGGGCTTAGGCCATACTCTCCACAGCCCCACCGCAGCTTGTTAACTTACATCTAATCGCGGGACGGGCATTAGCATATTCTTCTTTACAAGACAACTATCATTTTGATTGCATTGCACCCGTTTCTTTACTATGTCCACACGAGGCAATAACATATTTTCCCTAACAATGACTTCGTTCACCGCCACAGGAACAGCACACGTGATCAATCAGCAGGAGATTCACATTTGAAAGGACCTACGTTCGATACCAGTGGATGATCATTTTAGTTCGTTTCTATGTACTAAAACCAAAGATACTGATAGTGCAAACACTTGAATCTCACATACAGGAAGTTCTGCGTTCGATACCAGCTGACAAGAGGCATCACCCAAGTGTCCGGTTCCGATTTCAATGCAATTTTATTTTCTGATAGAGACAGAAATTGTTATGCATTATGTCTGATGACAGAAATTGTTGCCAAGGCGCATGTTGTTTAAAGTTATTGAATGTTGAAGAGTTGTGATTAAGTTATTTATAGGGTAAGGTAAAAGTCCCTTAACACCCCTTATAAACTGGGTGTGAATGATAAAAAGTGAAGAACAACCATGTGGCTACATATTAGGTCTAGGGGAAGTCGTATGTTAGGTTTGGCCTTGACGGCAGCCATTATAACAGTCCTCTTCAGCTGTCGGCCTCCGCACCGCAGTGGGCAAGAAGGACACACCGGGAAGATGAAGAAGTGATGAACAAAATGATGTGAGAGACCACGCTCGTTGGGTTCCGTGCCTACGGAAGAGAAACGGTCACCTAAGGAGGTTATCCCTCTAGGAATGGACCAGGATATGCGTACAACATGTTTCGAGCCTCCGTGGAGAATCGGTCGCCCGCGGCACGCAGGTTGAGGAACACTGGATGAGAAGTGAGCTACTGACTCGAAGCCTCCGAAGAGAATCAGTCACCCGCGGCCCACAGCTTGGGAATTGATTGTATGATCTGCTGGCTCCAAGTCTCCGAAGAGAATCAGTCGCCCGCGGCCCACAGTTTGGGAATTGGATGTAGGTTCCGTACCTCGTTCCGAGAAACGGTTGCCTACAAATAATTTTCAGGAATGAGGGGGTAGCAAAGGTGCAATGCCCGCACTGATATCCAACCAACGATGCAAGATGCACTCCTCTTACGAAAAGCAGTCGCTTGCAGTAATATACGAAGCAGAAGAAAGGATGTCCAATAAAATCACGTGGTTCATAAGAATACTTGCTTTTATTGCGACAAAGCAAAAAAAAAAACACTGTTTAACGATCTTGTCACATCTGACGGCCGGATATCATGCACTCAGTTTATTCAGGTGCCTACATAATATTTCGATAGCCGTCGTATTTACACATTAATTTGTTATAAAAACATTCATCGGTTATAATTGAATAATTCAGAACATTATTCTCTCTAGTTTTGACTATAAGTAAAAACAAAACATTCTTTAAAAAGAAAAAAGTAAACAATAAACAGAATTACGGAATTTGCCATACGAGCGCGCCCTCCTTTGGGCTACTTATTAACCTTGCGGAGCATGCAGACACTGTACTGTCCACATAGGGCCACCTATTTATCACTGTAATACCATTTTGAAATCCACCATCTTGAATCAGACTCAATTTTCGAAAATGAAAACCACAGCATGTGACACCTCATTGTAGGAAATTTTCCCACAAATCCAATGGTATGCTTATTTTTGCTCTATAGTTAACCAGTATGAAGTTAGGCTCGTGTTTGCTACATTTATTGATTTTGCGAATTATTGTCAGTGTATGAATAGTATTGGGATGAGCTTCCACCATTATTTCTGAAGTTTTAAGAGTTGCGATGTAGTTATTTATTTCAAACCACAAAACATGAAAAGATAATAGGCCTATGACACGTGAATAAACAAAAATGAAATTGTAACCGATTCTCGTTAGATGAACACAAAATTATCAGGAAATATAGCGGACAATGTTACGCAAACGACAAATATATATATAAATTCAAAGGAACAGCAGCAATCAATAAAAAATAGCAAAGAGGCATAATAAAGCTATTCCCAACACGCTTTACAAATATGAACCTTCTTTGGCTCGACAACAATCGCTAAAAAGCAAATGACAAATAATTTTCTGATTGGAGAAAACAATTGTCATAGAAATTAAATCAATAAATAAACAATAAAGAAATATAAAAGAAAAAAGACGATTAATTTAGACAACAATCACAGTTCTTCTTCCTTCTTGAAATTAACGTTAATTTGCTTTCTCGTTGCGTTGACTATCTATTACAAGCGACGTCTTTGGTTATTGGTATCACGTGACTGCAAGGTAAGAGTTGTTTCGTTGTGCGATGATTCAATAATCGAGTTGTGGAAGGGCAGATGTGTGTCTGTTAATTTTCGTTTGCATGTGGCTGTGTGCATCGGTACATTACAAGCAGAACTGGACGTTTCTCGTATTGTTCACGTGAATACAACTTGAATTGTGTTTTAATAACATGTTAATTTTCCTTTAATCAAGTTTGAATTTGCCATGGTGAAAAAATGGCAAAAAATAACCGCTTCAATGTTGTTAAAATGCCCTACGAGTAGGGTTGCCAACTATGGGAAATAGAAATACCGGCACAGCTAACTAGCTATGAGGAGTTGCATAAACCGCTGGGGATAGAAACAGACCCCCCCCCCCAAAACAAAAAGCACAGAGAGAGTAGAAGTCCAACTTATTGTGCAGAAAAAAGACGTAATCGAAAACCAGGATTGGTGAATAATACCAAAAACACCACTTCCCACTGTAAAATATAAATATTGTAAACTAGAATACCTCAACTTGAACAGCTCAAAACTTGACGCAACTGATTAATATGATGTATTTCTTGAGAAAATATAATATCAAGTAAACCGCAATACCAGCAACAGAAAGAAAATAATTAGAGCAAAATAATGTAGGCCTACCTAAAAAATTATTACCAGATTTTTTTTTTTTTAATGGGGGAATACTTAAAATAAAGTGTGCAGAGGGATAGCAAAGAAATTAATCCGCTTCTTTTTCTCAAACAGGACAAATAAAAATAAAACATCCAACAGACCGGGAAAAGGGTGAGTGGCAAATCTGAACTGGAAACTCGGATTCGAGATATGACTATCGTCTCTGGCAGAGATTATCATAATTCATAAATAAAATAGCGGTCATATGTTAGGTCGGTGAGACTTCTGTATCGGCCACAGATTTTAATCACAAAATTGGTACAATTTCTAGCCCTATCGGTGAAATACCTGCATCCCTACCCCTGAATAATAATAAAAAGGAAATTATAAGTTTTTACGAAAGAAGTTAAGAAATGTTTAATACGCTATCCTTCTCCAGCATAGTTTAGTATTTCAGTTCTGACAGTTATATAAAAGTACTATTTGTAGGATAATATTTTATATCACGTGTTGTTGTTCTAGATGTAAATTTAAAAAAAAAAGTGCTATACAAAGTACATTAATTGTATCTCGTTAATAAGCGGTAATAGAATAAACGATAAAACTAAGGGAAGGTGTTCTCTTATGAAAATAAAGGTTGACTCCGAGATTTTTAGTTTTTTTATAGGTAGCCGCAAAATCTCTATGAAAGCCACTAAGACGGTCAACTAATGTTCAGAAAATTACCGGTCGCAACAGTGTCGGTGATAGCTTGGTACCGGTCACCGGTCCAATAGAAAAAAAATACTAAAATTTCCGGCCAGACCGGTAGAATACCGGCTGGTTGGCAACCCTACCAACGAGGAGTTCAAAAATACGGCTCATGAGACATCAATCAATGCTCATGAGATTCAATTAAAGTCTCAATTGGTACAAATTATTGACGAGTGCGTATCTTCAAGTACATTGTGCTTCGAGAAGACGGCGGACCACTTTGTTATGATAGTAGCAATGATTCGCAACCAAAGGACGAAGCAGGATCGAGTTCCACATCCTATTCAAGTCCCCAAGAAAGGTACGCAAAAAATTATCTTTAGAAACTAAAAAGAAAATTGGTGAATATTGGGAAAGTGGGAAAAAAAGGCCGTTTACATTGCAGAACCGTTTCAAAGCGTTATCGCGCTGTCACTAATGAATGACAATTAAGACGATTTAAAAATGAAATTACAGAGGCTGGAAACCGATTTGACAAACTAAAAGAGATCGATGTGGTTTGTGTTAACCTTTAATGAGTTTATTAAAGCAAAAGAAAAACTAATTGTACATGATTCTGATTGAAAGCGATGGGCACGTTTGAAGCAAACAGAAGTCAGTGTAAAAAACTTCATAACCCATGGTTATTCTGCAGGAAGTAAAGACGTCAATCAAAGTGCGTGTGATTTTCTGTTAGCGAGCAAACAGTATTTCGATAAGTACCAACGTACACAAATTTTTAACAGTTATCAAAGTGGTTTTAATCTCGAACTTCATTCCGGACGTACATTGGATATTAAAGGGACCAAAACAACAGAAGCAATCGTCCAATCAAAATCATCCACAACTCATTCATATACAATTATGCCCACTATTTCAGCTGCAGGGCAACTAATGAGTCCGCTTTACATCGTGTTACCGGAAACTTTGGTCCAAGAGTTTTGGAATCATTGTTTACAGCTGACAACCTATACATTGCAGCTTCGAGCAGTGGAAAGATGGGAAAACAGCATTTGTTAGAGTGGTTTGAAAAGGTTTACTTCCCTAATGTGTCAGAGGATTCTGTACTTTTAGTCGATTCTTTGACCACTTATAAGGATGAAGCCGCAATGACAGCAACCAAACCGTCTAATTGCAATGTCACAGTCGTACGTATCTCTCCGATGACGACAGGTTTTATCCAACCTGAGGACGTTTATTTCTTCAGAATGTGGAAGAACTTTGTTCGAAAATTTTCTGATCGAGTCTTGCTCGATAACCTGGACATCAATCTTCATCAATGAAACAATGTATTAAAAATCCGATCACTTGTTCATAACCGATTCTCCACTCTAAGATTCCACAACTTCATCGCTTATTCTTGGTTTAAATCCGGATACATGGAAGATCTGCTTCCAAATTTCCAAAACCCTGTCGAATTTTGCTTCAATCTGGTTGTCATTCATTACGAATTGTGTTCTTCGCCAACTGTTTTCCTATTATTCATGGGTATCTTTGTTTTTAACATTTTCCCCTTGATTATCACTATTGTACTAGTTACGTCAATTAGATGTCTTTACATGAAATGTGAATGTATTTGTAAAGCGTGTTGGGAATAGCTTTATTATGCCTCTTTGCTATTTTCTATTGATTGTTGCTGTTCCTTTGATTTTTTTTTCTTTTGGTCGTTTGCGTAACATTGTCCGCTATATTTCCTGATAATTTTGTGTTCATCTAACGAGAATCGGTTACACTTTCATTTTTGTTTGTTCACGTGTCATAGGCCTACCGTCTTTTCATGTCTTGTGGTTTGAGATAAATAACTACATCGCAACTCTTAAAACTTCAGAAATAATAGCGGAAGTTCATCCCAACACTATTCATGCACTGACAATAATTCGCAAAATCAATAAATGTAGCAAACATAAGCCTAACTTTCTACTGGTTAACTATAAAACATAAATAAGCATACCATTGGATTTGTGTGAAAATTTGCTGTTACAATGAGGTGTCACATGCTATGGTTTTCATTTTTGATAATTGAGTCTGATTCAAGATGGTTGCCGTCAAGGTCACACCTACTATACGACTTCCCGATAGGCCTAATATGTAGCCACATGGTTGTTCTTCACTTTTTATCATTCACACCCAGTTTATAAGGGGTGTTAAGGGACTTTTGCCTTACCCTGTAAATAACTACATCACAACTCTTCAACATTCAATAACTTTAAACAACATGCACCATGGTAACAATTTCTGTTATCAGACATAATGCATACATGCCCTCTATCAGAAAATAAAATTGCATTGAAATCGGAGCCGGACACTTGGGTGATGTCCCTTGTGAGGTTGCTTTTCACTTAGACTAACAGAGCGCTGGTAATTGAATCTCATTCCAAAAGTCGTGAGTTCATCTTCACTGAAGTGATTTCTTACACAATTCTGTAAGACATTTTCATAGGCGAGCATAATTACTTTACGTTCAATTCCAGACAGGAGGCCTGAAAAGTCCAAGTTTAAAAAAAAAAAAAAAAAAAAAAACTAGGTCTCGTTCCTCACTATGAAGTATCTGACAACAATCAAACATTTTTTTATGTACCATCACAGCTCGGAAGATCATTTACGATCTAGCAATGGCTTGTTATACAAACTACTTTCACAGCCTCCGTTGTCTAGTGTCAACGCAGCAAACAAATGCTCATCTCCTAACCTACCCTTCTAGTACTGAGGAAAAACATTTCTATACAACGTCCGTGGTTACAATGACTTTCACCGACCCCTTCGTATTCTTCTTTATAAAAAAATAAGATATAACATTGTATTTTCCAAACGCAGCATTCAAAAAGGTACGCGGGTTCGAGTCCTCATACTGGCTTAGAGTCCTGCACGGGCCGGGCCAGCTCCGCTATTTCTTTGTGCAGGGCCGGGCCGGGCTTGGGCGGACCGACACTGCTTTTTCT
Organism: Lepisma saccharinum; assembly: GCA_022664845.1. Lineage (NCBI taxonomy): Eukaryota > Metazoa > Arthropoda > Insecta > Zygentoma > Lepismatidae > Lepisma > Lepisma saccharinum. The sequence goes on along the minus strand of JAGDQP010013244.1, from coordinate 37,221 downwards.
TCAGGTCGGGCCGATTAATTGTACTTCTTTAAAGCAGTTCAATAATTATTGACTTCCGTTAAACGATAACTGGAATAAAGTCAAACGTTCAAGTCTGTGTGCACGCCACGTGGAGTGAAAGGTATTACAAACAATGCAATATTTATAGCTGGTGTTGCTTAGCGGCTCCACTTTCGCTATAGAGGATTAGTCGTTCACCGGGGCGTTGACCCCAGTCGGCAGTCACACGAGTGACTGCATGCCCTTCCCTCAATAAATAACAAAAGACAGTATGTGTATTGAAGCTTCCTCTGATGGTCCGTGTCAATACCAGAATATGGTGAATCCAACCACTGAATCCCAGGGCATAAACAGTCAGAGTTGTCGTCTTGATATAAAAATGAAAGGAATCCGCACTCTTTGTTCTTCTCTCCACTTCAGCGACCCGCAGGAAGAAATGGTGGATGAAGTCAGGGTTGCAGTCTAATATGGTGTTAAATACCGTGCATATGTAGGTCTTGCGGGTGGGGTCAAATTTCTGATAATTTGTTTTGTAAATAAAAGTTATACTTTGACTAGCTACTTTTTTGCGCTGGATTTAAGAAACCTGCGACTGCAAGTAATCCGACTGTTCAAAGCAGCGAAAGGATTATTTTGATTCTTTGTGCTAGAAAAAAATTGAAACGGCAATCCTGTAGAATGAAATTAAAATGACTGGTAAATTTAAGCTCATCACATTGTTCAAACACTCACATAGGCTTGTATTATAACGATACTATGTCGACGAGTTGGTACCAGGGACACGTCAGCGAACCGCAATGTAACTGGGACCAACAGTATCGAAATATAACTCTCGATAGTTCGATCCGAAAAATATCTTCCAAGAACTATAGGGCCAAAGTGGCGAAGCCTCGAGTTCGGACGCAGGAGTTGCCACTGTGTAAAGGTTCTTGTAACGCTCGTTCCTGAATTTAGGTCCCGTTTGAAGTTTTCTACGCCTGAAATATTATTGTTCCTGTTCGTTCTTAAAAATGGTAGTATAGGTATGAAGAGATTCAAGTGGAAAATTTATGGATTTCACAACCAATTATTAAACTATTAAATTACTAAGAAAACGTTATTTATTTAGAAATGTGCCCAAGACTATTACTTTATAAAATTACACAAACAATATCTTAAAGAAGAATTATTTTTTCTTATAAGTTTTTCAAAACGAAATAACAGGCCTGCAATAGAATATAATAATATTCTTTGTTACCTTACTAGAGCAGCTGCTGTCGATACGAATTTAAGATGCGAACCGAATACGCGAATCCGACGCGGTTGCCACGACAGTTGATTGAAGCTGCTGTCTTCCTGGAAATCCTGAGGAAGTCCAGCCTGATGGATGTCTTCTTAAGAATGATGGTGAAGCAAATACAGTGGTGAAGTAGAATTTCAAAATCACACGCAAAAGACAAAGAGGATGGAGGTGATCCCCATTGCCACAGAAAATCACAGTTTTCTTTATTTTTTCACAACTTTGCACTGACTGGTCACTGAACGAATGGTGGGAAGGTAAGTGGTCACTGGGCGAATGCTGTTAAGGTGACTGTAAATGTAGCCACAAACTACTTCAATGTTTTGACGTTGATTGAGTCCAATCGTCGATTACTTGCAGTTGATTGAAATTTCAAAGTTCCTGATACAGGTAGAAACAAGGTGTAGTGAAAATGATTATTTTGTTGTTGCCTTTTTCGTCAAAGTTCAAAAAAAATTTTTTTTACATAAAATCCAAATAACTTGATGTATCTTAGTGTTAGTTTACATAACACAACTGTAGTATGGTGGTGTATGCAACATCTTGCGACAGTCTTGAGAAACAAGTCGAACACCGTATCTTCAATATAAGTTTTTTTCAAATTATTACCATTCTTCGACAAAGTAACTTGTAGGGTAAAACGGGGGTTTTTGAGTCAATGGGCTATTTGGGTCAAACTTAAGAAAAAATGCCACTGCGCATTTAATATGCGCACCAGTACGCTGAACCTGCCTTCAGTTGTGAGTTCGTTGGCAAAGGGAAGGGTGTGTGAGTCTTTGATCTGCTGCTTTCTTATCAGTTGCTGTGAATTTGCGAACATTCTGAGCAAGGTGAGTTGCAATACTTCATATTTTGCTCTGATATAAAATAGTGGCTGTATGATATAAGGTGCTGAACCTGTGTAAATGCATATATTTGTAAAATTATTACTGTACGCGTAAAACAGAACGTCCGCATGTTATAAACGCCATTTTTGGTGCTCTTCTCTGTTTAGTGTGAAAGTAGTACGTTCCTACGTAAGCATGTGCGAAACGGGGTATTTGAGTCAGGTGTAAACTGATGTGAATTTATTTAATTTATGGATTTTAATTTTATATTTATGGTTTAGACTATATGATGCATGTATGTAAAACAAAACATTTCATTTGGTACGGACATACAAATCAAAACATAAATACAACAAGTGAAATAAAGAAGACATGGAGAAGGCCATCCAAAGTGTAACAAAAGGTGATTTTTTGAGTTTACGTGGAGCTTCACAGCTCTGCACTGTAAATTTGAAATTTTGCGAAGGAAAGTGCAAGTCGAAAGGTTGAGACTAACCTTGGGTGATAATGATGAAATAGTTCAAAGTGCAAAACCGAAAGCCATAGGACACCCCACAGTACTGACAGAAGAACAGGAGGAAATGTTTGTGTTGCGAATTTTGACTCTCGCGGGAAAAAGACTAGGCTGCACCCCTGAAACGATTCGTAAAGCTGTACATCGATATGTAATAATAAATCAAATTCCGCATCCTTTGAAACACAACGGGTTAGATGGTAAAGATTATTTTTCAAGTTTCATGAAAATACATCCGAACTTATCATTACGAAAGTCTGAGGGACTTTCAAGAGCGTGATGAGGAAATTAATAAGGAAGTTGTGAGTGATTTTTTAACTGTTGAAATCTGTTACTTCGACGATTAGTGTCAACACAAATCCACAGCGTATATACAACGTGGATAAAACAGTTTTTTCTCTTAACAACAACCCAAACAAGGTCATTGCCAAGAAGGGGGGAAAAAAGTGGTTGCTCTCACTAACGTTGAAAGAGGCGAGAATGTCATTGTGATAGTCTCTTGCAACGCAGTTGGACAATACATCCTACCATTTGTTAGTTTTAGAGGTCAGCATATGAGAGATAAATTCGTCAACAATCTACCACCGGTTTGTCGTGTTTCCTCATCAGATAGTGGTTACGTCAATGAAGAGTTGAGGGGAAATGTTTATTAATGTTGTGTTTTTCACAAATTATATCGAAAAGGGTATAATTTAAAAATATACATGAACGCTAAGGTGATTAATGTAAACAATGTTGATACAGCGAAAGACCCAAATACACCCTGAGCAACCCAAATAGCTCCGTAATTATTACTAGTCTCGAATTCTGCCATTTTTATTTTAAATTCGTTTTCAGAATTTCCATGACTTAACAGGTTCTTTATTCTTTAATATGTTGTACTATAATAATGTACGTAGATTATGGCATAATTATTTCAACTCTAACGTACGTCGGGTTTTGGAAATTTTGACTTTTGCCTTACTATACTCAAATAGCCCCGGTCTACCCTACGTGTCATACCCAAGACAACTTATTACTGACTAATTCCCACAACTTCTGCTTCCACTGACGATGCACACGGTATCCTTCCGGGCTACTCGTCTATTGGCTTAATTTCTTCCAGAAATTTCCATAGTTTCTCATTGGTCCTTCCGTCATCGACTGATCCAGAATTACATCAGACTTCTGAAACAATAGTCCTTTGTTTTAAGTATTGCACACCTGGAGTGCGGTGTTCGATGACTTCACAAAAGGGGTACACAAGGGTTTACCGCACGAGTGAGTGAGGACTGAAAATATATGTGTGTGAATGTGTTTGAGCAGAACGGAATGTTCTTTTTGGTAGTCTATAACCCAAATACGGCCTCACGGCTCTCCTGTAGTCTTGGAGTCCTTTGTTCCACTGCAGCGTCTATGATTTTCTTTTCTGACTGAGGAAGAGGGAATTTCCCGTAACATACAGACGGGTTTGTTCCTTGTTACTTGCGATGATGTAACTTTCAAAGCTTCTGGCTCACGAAGCTTGAATTCATTTCCACCGTTCCTTTGTAGATTTTAATAAAAGTAACGAAAAATGATGAATAAAATAATGGCAACATAATGATACCGTTGCAGTATCCATTATAATATATTATTATACCAGATACAAACATATTGGGGCTCGAGCCAAAACTTTTTAAAATAGGGATACCTGGCCGGGCTGGGCCGAACCTAGGTACATTCGGCTGGATTGGACTTGGTCCGAAAAATTCGGCCCGTGCAGGTCTCTACCTGACTCCAATCCATATTCCTAACCACCGTTGAAACTTAAGGTGACAGCAGCCATTTTATCCCAATCGTGACAACTTTACCATAAACGAAACTTCAACTTCTTTAAAAACTATACCTTCGGGTACGACGCTATGCTCTATTAATACCACATTGTTCTAAACAAACAGCTCGTGAGTTCGATCTCCACTTCTGGCTAAGTTTCTCCTTGAAACCCAAAGAAAAGCATGCTGAATCAAAGACTACCTTTCCAATCGAAGAAAAGTAGTCTTTAACTTATACAATACTTCACGACAAGACTCGAACTCCAGACACATCTCATCCAAGTAATATTCACAAAACAATAACATGTTACCAACAAACATTTTAATAAACTAATTCGTCATTTTAGTTTCTTAACGCCCTTCTAAGTTATGTACAGATGTACATTACTTCATCAAATAAGTCTATAAATGTCATTCGAATAAAATATTCATTCGTACTTGAAATCATTTTATTCATCTCCATTGCATGATCCATACCGTAACATAAGTGAAATCTTGCATTCGAATTCAGTCCTCACATGAATGTTCATCAACTCGATAATTATAATAAAACCATCATTAATTATACTCTGGTACTCTACGATGATCAACTAACTCTTCACAGATTAACATACTAATTTCCTGCCAATTCGTCATGGATCAAAGTAAATGGGTGTCACCCCCAATTTTTTCTTACGGTCCAGTGTCCACCCTCATTCGACGCACGCTTGTGGTGCCAGATCTACTTACTTACATCAATTTCATTATTAATGTCATCTTTATTACTACTCGAATCGGCTAAGATTTCTAACCTATTTGAGATTTTGAGTTGGTAATCTGCTTTTACTCTCGGGTTATCTAATCGTTTAACATCGAATTTCAGTTGTTTTGATCCTTTGCCTCCTCTGTTCGCGATGCATAACTTTTCCCTCATTTTTGTGATCGCTAACTGATGATCGGTGTCACCTTCCGCTCCTCTGTAAGACCTAACGTCCATTATATTGGTGTGTCTTTGTCTATCTACTAACACGTGATCGATCCGGTTGGGAGTTTTTCCATCCGGAGATATCCATGTATTTTTTGTATGTCTTTGTATTCAAAGTACATGCTCTTTATAGTAGGTTTTTCGAAATCACGAAATCCATCGTTGTTGCCGATTTCGTGAAGGTTGTATTTGCCTACAGTAAATATATGTTTTCCCACCTACCTAATTTAAAATTAATTATATCCTGTTTCATGTATAGAGACATTGAAAAGTTTTATGTATCACAGGTATGTACCGTATATACTACACAAGAGAATAAATTTCTATTCTTAGAGTTGAAATCACCCTACACAATTTTCGTATTATACTTCAGCAATGAGCCAAGCAACTCTTCTAGCTCCTCGTAAATGTATCTTTGTCGTTATCATTAGCCACTTCGGTTGAAGCACGGACATTTATTAAAACCGTGTTGCACCATCGAGTACGTATCGTAAAGTATGATAGTCTTTCTTTACGAACTCTATATTCTGCCCCGCTGGAAGGGTATTGCTGTATTCACCGTAGTAAAAAGTGTATTTGCCCTGCCGGATGCTACTTTGACCCTCCCTCCGGACTTTTTTTTATCGCCTTTTAAAATATAGTAGAAGGCGGAATTTTACCCCTTAGATATAAATATAGTGGAAGGCGGAATTTTACCCCCTGAAATGTACCCCCCTTAGTTTAAAATAGCGGAAGGCGGAATTTTACACACCTGAAATTTGCCCCTAGTTTAAAATAGTGGAAAGCGGAATTTTACCCCCCTGAAATTTACCCCTTTGTTTTCAAATATAGTGGAAGGTAGAATTTTACCCCTCCCTGAAATTTACCCTTAGTGTCTTTAAAATTATAGTGGAAAGCGGAATTTCTCCCCATGACCACATGTATCTTCATTACTTATGTAAATGAACAACCTGAGCACTTGATTTTCGATCAAAACAATGAGTAAACAATTCCGTCAATTCCCTGAGCAGTTAAAACGATGATTGAATAATTTGTTTTTTATACCTTAATCATGTAAAAATAGGCCTGCTAGAATTTGTACTGTATAATGAATTAGGCTACATTAAGGGGTTCATCATAGGGTATACTAAAGCACAATCTTAAACCTTTTTCTATTGAACTAAAATAGTGTGGAATTGTGAAATAATAGTATTTGAAGTATTGCGACAGAAAAACCTGCGATACATATAATAGTATGATTCTGAAAACGCGACAATGGTACCGAGGTCGAGACGTGCTTTTTCAAAGCGAGACGAGACCGAGACGGACGGACACCTTCGAGTCCGAAACGATATTTGGTCTCGATCGAGACTTGAGAAAAACCTACGTTTGTCCAAACAGGACAATTGGCTGCAGATTCTGTGCGTTTTCTCCCATTGGGTGATCTTGGTATCATGGGCACCCGCAGATAAATTTCCAGAGAGGTACAAAGTTTGTCATGTTCCTTAGTACTCTAAATTTTGAGAGAACTCTCGTCCTTTGGTGTCTTCTTCAACCAATGGAAAACAGTCTCTTGTTTATCTTGCCAACAAGGTTAGGGCCAGGACCAACAAGCTTCAAGCTACGAAAGGAATATGGTAACATTTTCCAGGAAAATGTATTTATTTATTTACTTTGAATTTCTGTAGTTTGCGCGACTCTCAGTTGAGTTAGGCTTATATTTTGTTAATATCTACGGAATTACATTGCAACCATTCCTTGTAACCTTTATTGCAAATTTGTATTTAGGGCCTACTGGTTCTTAGCATTATTATTATAATACTCGAGACATATGGTATATGATTTTAATTTTATACTTTTGAATTCTCTTAGTAGTTTATTGGATGGAGTATCACAGGTGACTTCATAATCTCTAAAGAACAGTAAAGTAAGAAAATCAGGAAGAAAATATATTTGAAGTACACAATTACGTGGAGTAGAGTGCAAACACAGTCATGTAAGGTCATTATTTATTTTTTTCAGAAATGACGTTTTCTCCCTGCATCTTCTGTATTTGTTGGAATATTTTTACTACACAAATCAACTTCTGCTCAGACGGACAGACAGAAAACTAATTTTCATTACAAGGAATAATAAATTATTTTATTCAACTGCCAAAGTGCTTCCGGCAGATTTAACCACACTAGCATTGGAAGCTTAATTTGCTGGTATAGCATATCCAGCATGAATTCCAGCAGCATCAGCATACATAGAGATACCAAAAAACATCAGCATATACAACTGGTATTGGCTGGTGAGATAAATTCAGCAAACTATGCTTTACACCAGGAAAGTATACAGGTTCAATTTCCAGCATAACAAGCTTAATTTGTTGGTCCAGTACATCCAGCATGAAATTGTAGAACAACCAGCATATTTCGAGATACCAGACACACCAGCATATTCAGCTGGTATTTGCTGGCGAGATAAATCCAACAAACAATGCTTTATACCAGCAGTTTGCTTGTTGGTATATATCCAGCTTAATTGCTGGTCCAGCATATCCACCACAACCAGCAAAAATCAAAGCCAGCATAGTAGATGGAATTTGCTGGTCCATGGATACCTCTCACCCTTCATAACAAACATGGATTTTCATTGATCAATATCAAAAATAAATCACCTACTTGAAATGAAAAGCGAAAAGCTTCCAAAAATTAATTTCGGGTTAGTAGCGCCCGCGTCCAGAAAGATCTGACTCCACCAGAGCGAACATTATCGGTAATAGGTGCTCATTTTTTCGGAACTTTTCAAAAAATCTTAGTCCACTAGTTCACAATGTTCGTGGGCCAGGCGCTTCCACCATGCAATATTCCTACTTAATTGTTCCTCTCGGGATGTGATAGGTAGAGCTGATTTAATACATGGGACTAGCCCACAACCAGGTTTTATTATAAATGTGTACAAGTTCCCAAAGTTTGACAAAAATACCGTCCAGGGCCAATTCTATATGCAAATGTTTTAGTTATAACTATCAAGATCTTCTGAAGTATTCTCGTCTCAGATGATAGGTTTAAGTGAGGGTCAGCACCTCCATGAGCGAAGATGCTTAAAAGAATGCCCAATTTCCAAGCGAATCGTGGGCAAGGAGATTGCTCCGAGTCCAAGCAACTCGAGAGCGGATGAGTGTCTTAGGTTATTAGGCTAGAAGGAGTGTGTTCCGGTCCAGGCAACCGAGAACAGGTAAATGGAAACACACCAGTCCAGGCAATTGAGTGTGTAGGAAGTTGTTCCAGTCCAAGCAACTGAGAACGGTTTAGAGGGAGAGGAGCTGACCACCCGATCAAGAGCGAGTGATGCCTCTTGCCCTGATGTCTGGCTTTTTATAACGATGATTTGGGTGTGGTCCTCCTAGTGCCTCCTCTTGCGACTCCAACACAGTCTTCTGTTTTGCTGTTGTGGTCGGGCGTTGTTTAATTCCTTTCCTATTGTTCAATGCGGGCCGTTTTATTTCAATTGCCTGGCGTAATCTCTCTAGTTGTTTACAGTAGAGTTGAGAATTAATCGTCTGACCAACTGGAAGTAGCTCATGGTAGACGATTCGCTTCCAGTCCCACCACACACACAGAATCACCTTGTTCGGCGTCAATCCGGGCTTCGCAAACGCTTGTGACGGCTCATCCCTTCTCCACGATCTTTTACGCTTCCGATTGTCATACGTGATCCATTTTTCATCACTGGTTATGATACGTTTCAGAAATGGCTCGTTTTCATACCGTTTCAGCAGCGCATCGCAGATGTTCATTCGGTCTATCATTTTTTTTCTCGCTCAACTCATGCGGAACCCATACATCGAGCTTCTTTTTGTAGCCAGCTTTGTGTAAATGGTTCAACACAGTTTTGTGGTCAATGCCTAGCTCCATACCAATATTGACATTTCTGATATGCTTATCTTGCTGGACCTTTTCAAGAATTTCATCAGCTTTTTCAGTGATTGGACGACCAGAGCGTGGCTCATCTTTCACATCAAAATTACCAGAACGAAAGCGAGTGAACCATTTCCGCACAGTAGATTTTGATAAAGTACCTTCTCCGTACACAGCACACATTTTTTCACACGCCTGCGCAGCGTTCTTCCCTTTGTCGTAATAATATTGCAAAATATAGCGCAATTTGACATCACTGTTCTCCATTTTTACACGCAAACAACTTTCCAACCACTGCACCAATTTCGCTGTTTATACACTCACAGTAACGCTCGAAGTGCCACCTTTCCAACGAGCGTTTAGTGGTGGCGCTGCGATCTGTGTTTCCTGAGGTATTTGCAATTGACCCCATCTATCGGGGAAACGCCACGAACTTTTTCCCAGACCCAATATGTAATCAAAAGTAACATATAAATACAATGTTTTCTATCGTTTAACTGCTTCACTCTATTGTCTTCTTCTATCTTTAATATTTACAATAATTTTGCATAATCTTAAATATGCAATTCTTTACCATTTTGGCTTACAGAAGAGTGGAAGTCGTCTTTTTAAAATTTGAAACTGTTAATACTTCTCTTACTAGGGTATATCAAAATATAAGAAAACGAACAATACCACCTAAAAATACTTTTCAATGACTGGATGTCATAGGTTTTTGTTAAGTTGGCTTTTGTCACGCTCTCTCTCTCTCTCTCTTTCACTGACACACAGAAAATATTAAGAAATCAAGTATGTGCTCTTTTTAAAGGTCACTGAGGTATCGGCGGTCGTTTTGTAGTTTCACGCCTCACAAAATCAGCATTGTATCCATTATGGGTAGGTTCTTTTCCCTCTTTTTTTCACGCATATTTCGCCGATAGTACAAATTGTGCGTCTTATTTTCTGACGGTAAGTGGGTATCTGTATGTGTGTGTGTGTGTGACTGGATAGCCATAAGGAATAGTGAATTACTGAAAGAACGTCGTTTTACAAGATCCGAAAGCCAAGGGACAGGGAACTTGACAATGAAGAGAGAATTCAACCATTGTCCGTGAAACTTGAGACTAAAAACTTCATTTAGGGGATGCAGAGATCATGCCAGGCGTCAACACTTCTCACCAACCGATCTTTTATTTTCAGTCAGCTTCTCCCCAACACATGAAACTAGGAAACTTCCTTCATAGTATTTTTCTTTTGAATACTCAAGTATCTTTCCGTTGCAAGAATGTATTATATTCAGAGAAAGAATGTTACTGTTCGTATTTTGCCTACTCTGTGTATTTTTTCAACACAACGCAAAGTGAGTGCAAAAAAGCAAATGTAGGGTGGGGTGAGGAAAGTAAAATCGGACACTTTCCTGTCTCGATTTTTTAGTGTGTGTAAGAATGCTTTCATTCAGTACTCAATATTTCTTAAGCCGTTATAAATTTCTTCTACAGTTCCAGAATTTTATATCTCAACAACTAGAGATGGGTTGACACCAGAATGTATCGATACGCCCGATACTTATTTCTAGACTTCGATACTTGATATTCGATATTCCATGCTTTTTTCACAATGTCTTTAATGTAGACTATTAAATAATACATACATTAATTAAAATTAATATGTAGGGATATTACTTTCTATAATTTAACTCTGTCCCGAGTCATAGGTGCCTAAAAGCCATAAATAAAATGCAAACTAAAGAAGCTTTTAGGTGTAAGTTTTACATCTTACGTTCTAACATGGGATTATTTTCAGATAAAATAATTAGTGTCAAAAGTTTTTAAAATATCGAAAAAGTATAGACTTCATTAGTTGAAGTATCGATCAATATCGATACTTTGCACGTATTGGTGGTATCGACGTATCGTGAACCCATCCATAATAAAAATATGGTTTGATAAATGTTTCTTTATTTTCTCTAAGTAACTGCAAGAGTATGAAGTTTCATTATCAAAAATAAAAACTGATTTAAACCTACTTAAAAAACTAGCCATTTTGTGGACGAACACCCTTAAAGGAAAAGTCTGCCCTTGTCAATGCGTTTTGCACCTGGCGCCAAATGTTTAACTTCAAACAGTTATTTTGCGCTTTTGTGACTGAAATGATTGTTCCAACTTTGTTATACCAATAGATTTACTTCCCGGACACGACTTTTCATTTGCAGATTTTTGTTAATTAACGTCTTTTTTAGTTAGAATTTTTAAGACAGGGCTAAACTCAGGATACATTTTATTTTTGTGGCCATATAAATAATACTAAATTTTACTTTTTATGTCTGTACTTTGAAGCATATGTTTGTTGCTTTACTTTCTAAAAAAATATGAGGGTAAAAATCATTATATGGTGGTTTGAAATTTTTTACAATATTTGTTATTTCAAATAGTAAAGGCACAAAAATCCTAAAATTAGAATAAAGTTTTTCCAAATAACTGCAAAAAATATGAAGAATAACGAAAAAATGTTGTGTATCAAGCAATCAAGAAGGTGTATATATATTTGGATTGGAGGTAGTTTTCGTGTGAGGATATGATGATCAGAGAAACCGTATAGAATTTATCATATGAGGGTCTCTGCAATAGAGATTTCTTAAGAAATCTACCTAAAAACACAAGATAAAATGAGTTAACACCAACTGCTAGACCATATTTATTTATTTTGAATTTCATCAACTAATCAAAAGCCTTAAATTAATTCTAATGCACTTCTTATAGAATTTTACAAGTTTAACGTGCATTATATATTTTTCTAATTGTGCACACTGAGCGCCGCGTCACGCCATACAAATTCATGCTACAAGTCGAACGACTGAGGGGGTACATTTCAGGGGGGTAAAATTTCGACAAGTGATGGTGGAGCGTCTGCGTGACTGTGTAGGGGTAAATATCCGAGGGGGGTGAATTTCAGGGGGTCCGGCTTCTACAATACTTAGTTTGACACTAGTGGATAAAAATCCGAGAGGGTAGATTTCAGGGGGATAAAATTCCGGTAAGTGTTGTAGACTAATAATATTAAATACAGTTGATTAAAATGATTTATTAACCACATGATTGATTGGGAGTGCATCAAACGAGCGATTATTTTATAAACTAACAACCGAAAATGTTGGAGGCCGGAATTTTACCCCCTAAATAGTGACGTCAAAATTACGTAGAATCCGTTTAGGGGGAGTAAAATTCCCGCGCCCAATTTCTTTCATACCGTTGAGTATATCCGCAGTCCGCACCAAACTTGGTTTTTACGTACTTGGACAGGTGATGGAGTTACTTTGTAAGTTACAGTTGCCATTGTTGGCAACCAATTTTAGAAATACAATATTTCGAACTCCTTCCATACCGTTTTAAATATTCGTAACGAACTTGGCATAAACATTACTCGACACCACAGAAAAACTACTGTGCAAGTGTTCACCCTCTAACGGTTCCATTTTTCAGTGTTACCAACCATTTTTAAATAGTGCGGGCGGAGACCGCGGGATTAAACTAATCTATTTGTTGACATGCATTAGCGATGTAAAGTTAACTCTGTCCATCTTTGGGCCTTGCCAATGTCATTGGTCTTCAGAATTGTGAAACTGCTTTTCCTCACCATGATATTTTTGTTCCGGGTTATCTTCCCCTTACCTTTGTAAATCCCTCTAGTAACTGTAAGGCAGAAGTACTGGGTTTGGTCCACCATATTTTTCTGCGGCTCTTGCAACATTTTTTACAACCATGCCCGAATGATGATTGATTTTTCGTTTGTTAATGTCTAAAAAAATTCCCAATATACAGAGCTATATTTCAGCGTTCAGCCCAAGAACCACATCTCTGTGTGTTTTAGTTTGTTATTACACAGTATGAAAAAAGCGGACTGCGTTAACTTTAAGGCCACTCGGTATTGTGTATTTTGGATGCAAATTTCGATCTATTCTTTTTCGAGAGAGAGAGAAACAACTCTTCCTGGGCAATTTTTTCTAACAATTCCAAAAGTTACCTGTGTTTTCACTTGATAATCCATTACCAGAGCACTGTTTTTTTTTTAAATAAGTAACAGAACTTAATATACCTGCTAAACAAGCTGTAAACTCTTGCTTGAATGGCAAATATTTTAAACTGAAACATCACTACTCTTTTCCTTCATGAGTCCCAAGATAGCATTCTTATAAGTCACACTATTTTTATGCTTCCTGAAACCGGCATCCGTTTGCAGTGCTCGCTTCTAGTCCTTATAACCACATGTGATGCATCTGTCCTACTCTTTTGAACTTAGAATGAAAATAACTTATTTTTGTTGTGTGCGTTTCCTTCAAGCCACAAAACAAACACAAAATAAGTCAGTAGAGAGAGAGAGAGAGAGTTTGGTCTGTTGATCCGTATCTGTTGCTAACGGTGTATAGTCAGCAGATGTTTAATAGAATCATCTGACAACCTTTTTTATTCCTACAACTTCTATTTGTATTGTACCCAGAAATTATGGATAATTTCAAAGAATATCTAGTTTGCGAGGAAATCTTCGGGTGGGTGGGCGCCCATCCTCGGAATCCCTGCCTATACTACCTCTTCAGTGCAGATACGATCTTCCGTCACTACACCATGGCATCTTTTAATTACTATCGGTGCTGCTTAATAGTCGTAATCAATTCTCCACACTGCAGACAAATACTTAGGTTTTCATTAAATCAGATCCGAATCCAAAACACTCCGTGTCAAATCAAAAACAAAGCCAAGTTTCCAAACAGTACAAAAAAGAGATGTTTCTGCATATGGAAGTTTTGATATATAAAACTGGCCAAGTTTTTCCCAGTAGTTCTCATATCGATTTAGCTAAGTTTTATGGAACAAATGAAATTTTCTTATACTGCTTACATGACTGGGATTCTTTCAAGAACTTGGCCAACTCTCTGGTAATTCTACAGGCACCTACTTAAAAACTGTACTGTTCGATTAAATTCCAGACAAGTTGGCTAAATTCTTGAAAGAATCGCAGTCATGTGAGCAGTATAAGAAAAATTCATTTGTTCCATAAAACTTAGCTAAATCGATATGAGAACTACCTGGGAAAGAACTTGGTCAGTTTTATATATCAAAACTTCCATATGCTAAAACATCTCTTTTTTGTACTGCTTGGAAACTTGGCTTTGTTTTTGACACGGAGTGTTTTGGATTCGGATATCACAACTTTTTGTAAATTTAATTTTCTATTTAGGGGTAGGTTTTGGGGGTTGATGACAGTTAGGAGTAGGTTAGCTGTTGCTGCTACTCATTTCTAAAAATATCACGTTGAGACGATTTCAATGACATATAACATACTATATATCTGATCACTTTATTTTAATCGGTACTTTTGGGATTTGATGGGGTTTATTGGTATGTTAACGATTCTGACTACTCCTTTCAAAACATACCTCACGGAGAGGATTTCAACAATATGCAACAGTCCATATGTTCGAGCATTTAACTTTAAGGGATAGTTTACAGGGGTTGGTGGAGCTGTTGTCCTCACTAGGAGTCGTATCTCTAAATAAGAACTTTTCAAAATATGCACAAGTAGCAGGTCCGCATTATTGCAAATTTTTGTCTTTCTAGCTATTAGAGATCATGCTCAAGATTTATGTCGAAGAATAAAATTTGAGGGGCCCCTTCCCCCGGGGGAGGGTCATATCTATAATTTTGGACTTTTCTGGAAACAAATAAGTTGCTCTTGTTTTTAAAAAAATGCTTTTATAGCTAATCGAAAATATGGCAGAACAGTTATATTTGCTATACAATTTGAAGGGCTGCTGTGTCCCTCTTAGGGTGTCACACCCCAGATTTTGTGCTTTTCTGGAGGTTTACAAATTATTATCCACTAAGCATGTGTAAAATTTATATTTCTAGCTAGTCGGGAATATTTAGATTTAGATTTAATTTATTTGAGTTGTACTGAAGGTCATATGACCCATAATACATCTTTACATGTGTAACAATTGCTCTCCGTACAATAGCAGAGAAAAAAAAATACTAAGTTCATGTTATACAATATTTATCTAACATTTTATGGGAGACTAGAGGATGTGTTAGTTTCTCTGTCTTTTAGAACGTCTTCTCGTAAGGAGAAGAAATTCTGTAGGAATTTGGCTAGTGCCACCATCTCTTTTTTGTCTTTTGTGTTTAAAATTTCGCTTATTCCGCGGTCATGTTCTTGATATTTACCCCACGACCCCACGCGCGCTTCACACAATTGCTTGCATGCAATTAGAATGTGTTCTTCCGTTTCTAATTCACCACATAAGGCACACAAACGATTTCCCTCATCATCCTTCGGGCTTTTCCATCTATAAATACCCATTCGAAACATTGCGATGGCCTTTCTTTGCCCCCTCCCCAACTCTAGATACGCTTCTGTACCGTCATTTGTTTTAAGTTTTATAAATGTTTCTAGAGAATTTTTTTTTCCTGCAGTCCGCTTTTAAATTTTCAATTGCTAGTTGTTCTACTTTTTGCTTTATTATTTTGAACGTTTCTTTTGGTTGCCCTTTACTATTGTCTATCAGATCGGCCATATTTATTTCCCTTAAGAATTCAAAAACTCCCATTAACCAGTTGTTATTGTTTCTGTGTTTCATTTGATAATCTAAGCACTTTCTTTGAATTTCCCTCATACTATTCATTTCCCGTAAATACAACCAGTATTTTAAAACCCTCGTTTTCACCACTGTGCTTATTGGATACCTCCCTGTTTCTAATAGCACTGCACTGTTAGGTGCCGATTGGGCTACCCCCAAAATCTGTTTACCGAATTTCGTGCCTGCTTTGTTAATTATTTTGTCGACGTAATTTGTGCCCCAGATTTCGCATCCGTACAGGAGTATAGGTTGCAGTAGTGTATTAAACGTTCGTATGGCTAATTTCCATGGGACGCTGTCATGTCTGTTCAGTGTTTTCCGTGTTATAAACATGCCTTGATCTGTGATTGTTGCTACTCTTTTCTGGTGGTCATTCCATGCCCCATTGTATGAGAAGTTTACTCCTAGATATTTGAAGCTCTTAACAATTTCTAGGTCCTTCCCCTGGTATGACCATCTTTCGTCGTTTGCTGATTTGTGTCCTTTTTTAAATACTACTACCTTAGTTTTATTCACATTAACCCTAAGTTTCCAGTCTGTACAATACATTTCGAGTGTGTTCAATGCTCGTTGCAATCCAATTACCGATTGAGACATTATTACTAAATCGTCAGCATATAGTAGTATTGGGATTGGTAGTTGTAGTATATGAGGTGGGTGGCTGTCAATTTTGTTCAGTCTCTCAACTATGTCGTTAATAAATAAGTTGAATAGAATAGGCGAGAGCTGGCAACCCTGTCGTAGTCCTAAGTGAGAAGGAATCGTTGCAGAAATGTTACTGCCGTTCCTTATACAAAAATCTACCCGCTTGTATATTTGTTCGAGTCTATATATTGTTCTTTTGGACATCCCGTACACACCCAGTTTATAAAATAAAGCTTTCCTACTTACAGTGTCGAACGCCTTTTCAAAATCGACGAAACAGCTAAATAGTCTCCCCCGTTTCTTTGACAACGCCTTGTCTATTAGAGTACGTATAACCATTATGTTGTCCGTGGTGCTATAGCCCCTTCTGAAACCTGCTTGTAGTGGGGAAATACGATCATAGCAGTCTGCCCATTGCTCAATTCTTGTGGCCATTATCTTGGTATAGATTTTGCTGATAACTGGCAAGAGTGTAATTCCCCGGTAGTTGTTTGGATCTTGAGCATTGCCTTTCTTTTTATATAGTGGTATAATAATGCCATTTCCCCATGAGGCGGGCACATCTGCTCCATGAAACAGTTTGTTATACATTCTAGTTAACGTGTGCATTAAGTTTTCATTGTGTATACTATGTTTAAAAAACTCTGCTATAACTTTGTCATTCCCCGCTGACTTGTTATTTTTCATAGATTTGATAGCTATTTTCGTCTCCGCTATTGATATTTCACTGTCTAGAATGGGGTCATTCTGTGTCAGTTGGGTCGGTATTGATTGTGATGCTTCCCATGTATCTATACTGCCAAGGATTTTGCTAAAGTGACCCTCCCATCCCTGTGTGGAAATATTATGTTTAGGTAATCCCTGATAGTTAGTTCCTCGGATCATTCGCCATATTTCCCTGTGATCACTTTCCTTTAAAGCCGCTTGTAAGTTCTGAAACCACATTTCGGTCCATTTTTTCTTGCTGTTTCTGCATGTCTGTTTGTATCGATTACGCTTCTCTAAATATTCGGTCAACAAAGCTTTGTCCACCCTATTTCGTTTGAACTTACGTAGCGCCATGGTCGCCTCATGACGCGCAGTGACACAGTCCGAATCATACCATTGATTTTTATTTTTGTTTTTGTTTATGGTGAAATCAACCCGCATACTTCTTCCCGCAGAATAGAAAAATTTGTTCAGTATGGAGTTTGCCGTCTCGATGTCTGAGTTGTTTATATATGCATTGATTCCTATTGTATAAAGTCTTGTTAAAGAACTGAGTAGAACTTGCTTGAATTTATGTTCATTGTTTTTCTGCCATTTGAATTTTAATGTGTTGTGTACTTGTTCCTGTTCTGATTGTGTATGAGTGTCCGTTTCGATTGTGCGCTGAAGGAAAGTATTGTAATCTGCCATTTGTACTTCAACGGTTATCGGTTGGTGTTTAGAATCAATCAGGTCATCAACCGCAAATCGTACGATTCGATCGTATGTGTGAAGCGCGCTGACGCAGTAATCTATTGAGCTACAACCATGCTCACTTATATAAGTGAATTTACCTTCTTTGTTATCCTGTAGTCTGCCATTCACAATAACAAATTTGCTTGCATTACAAAAGTCAATAAGTTTTCTCCCATTTCGATTAAGTTCTTTATCTTGATTATTCCTTGTAGGTAGGAAAGCAATACTATTTAATTCTATTCTATCATATTTATCAGTTTCAATGTTCACTTCCTCCTTTAGCTCCCCAGACCTAGCATTGAAATCACCCACAATTACTATATCACCCGCTCCCTCATCTTCTAGTTGCACTATGCTTAATTCTAGTTCGTCAAAGAAATGTTCATTTGCGAATTTTGAGTTCTGCGGGTGATCATAAACAACACCTAAAACTAGATTAATAGGATTTGATAACTTTAACCACAATACATCCGTACATTGTGTTTTTACAATGGAACTTATGCTATTAAATGATTCCCTGACAAAGACCGAAATGCCCGAAGGGGCACGCCCGTATTTACTTGTTTTTTGTTTTGTTTTATTGTACACTGCATATCCAGGTAAATGGAATACACTGTTTTCGTTCCCCCAAGTCTCAACACAAGCAAAAATGTGGAATTCTGATGCATAGCGAACGAAATCTTTGTTTTGCATTTTTGTTCCCAGGCCCTCCACGTTCAAGCAACCGATTTTTAAAGCCTCTGACCTCGCATTTCTGGAACTGCATATGTCACTCACCTGTTGCCTGCGGGGGGTGATAACTATTGGTTCCTAATGTTTGTCCCCTGTCGTTCTTCCTTGGCGTCCTCCCTCTCTCTGTACCCTGGGGCGTAACCATCGTTCGAGAGTGTTCCTTTCTTTCTCGCCGCTATCTTCAACAGTGTTGCTAACTTCACTAGAAATTGCACTGTTACCACCAACACCACCACAAGCACTTGCACTTGAACTCGCCACCTTTCTTGATACACTACCTAGCTTAAACACTGTATTGTTTTCTGTGTCCGCTTTGAATGTTTCTCCATCTATTTTAAGTTTGTTAAACACAAGCGTAGCGTATTTCCCATCTCTTCGTGCAGACAACATCTTCTCTGTTAATATTTTCCTTTCCTGCGACACTTTGTATGAAAACTGTTCGTGAATAATTATTTTGGTATGTTTGAGTTTAGACTTAGCGTCTAACACTTCTTTTTTCTTTGTAAATCTTAAAAACTTTACCACTATGTCGGATGTTTTACGATCCGCCTTTAAGAAATGCGCTCTTTCAATATCATCACTATTTAACTCTACACCAAGTTTATGCACTATTACATCTTTAACAGCATCTTCACAGTCTTTCCATGAGAGACGACCGTCGTTTTGTACTTCTATATTCCGAAATATGAGATTATTTCTTTTGCTTTGGTTCTCCAGATAATCTTCTTTCAGTTCTACGTCTGTCAGCCTCTTACGTAGAAAGTCATTTTCTTCTTTGAGATGTACCACTTCTTCTTCTAAACCCTTTACTTCGGAAGCTAACTGGTTCATCTTCGCTTCGATCCTGTCGACTTTGCTGTCAATGCTTTCTATCTTCTTTATTGCAGGTTCCATGTTAGTGATCTTCTCTAAGATGTTCTCTACCTTCCGTTCCAATGTGTCTTTGTTTGATGGGCCAGGCTGTTGCTCAATATTTCCTATCCACAATAACACCAACACAATGGCTAAACACACTGCCTTGCCTGTCATTCCACTGCTTGGGGATTGCTCCCCGAGTACTGTAGATCTTTTGAACTTAACTCGGTGAAAACTCCCAATTCGGATCCTCCACTGCACTACAGAAATGCCCATGATATGGCTACACTTCGTTCTCTCACGAGAGCAATCGTCAGGTGCGTCCGCTCTGAACGCTGTCCCACGTGAATCTCCTAGTCGGGAATATGTATATTGATTTTACAATTTGAGGGCTATTGTGCCTCCCCTAGGGCTCGCACCCCAGATTTTGGACTTTTCTGGAGCTTTGTATGTTACCCCCTAAGCATGTGCAAAGTTTTGTATTTTTAGCTAGTCGGTGTCTCCCCTAGGGCTCGCACCCTAGATTTTGGACTTTTCTGGAGCTTTGCATGTTACCCCCTAAGAATGTGTAAAGTTTTGTATTTCTAGCTAGTCGGGAACATTTATGTGAGTGAGTGATTATTAAACGAAAAAACGTACTTTGGGGACTTATAACTTAGCACCCCATGAACCCTTTGACTTGAAGTTTGGTAGTGTTATAGATCTTATTACTAGAAAACGTTGGTAACTTGATGTTGCTGGGGTAATTAGTAAGTAAGCAATGATGTCTTGAAAATGGTAGTTTAGATCTTGTTCGGTCTTTTTTAGTGTTTCGTGTAAAGCTACTTCGCACCGCTCGTCGGGTCGGCTTGGAACTTGGTTGCGTGCGCACACGCTAATAACTAATGTCGACTGATTTCTTGAGTGCCTTAAATATTTAACATATGAACACGGGGGACTGTGCACATGTACTACCGCCAGACTTCGGTAGCGAGCGTCCAATTTGGATTATCTATGTGTCGTTGGGAAATTGTCGCACAGACCTATCGAACGTTACCTCAACCACCTTCGTAGCCCTAGTAGCTTCTGAGTTAAAACTTGTTGATGGACAGACAGATCAATGCAGCTTTCAAATAGTCTCGTTGAAACCTTTCCAAAGACACCGCAATTACCTTTGTTGCCCTAGTGTTTCCTGAATTGAAAATTGTTGATGGACAGAAATTATTTATGCGGTATTTATGTATTCATATTTGACCTCGTCCTGCCGAGACCTTCCCAATCGCCTTCGTGCAAGACTTTTCAAAGACTTTTCATACATTTGTTTGCTACAATGTTGTGGACAAACAAAATTGAATTGTGGATTTAGTTTACCAGCCAGTCGGGTAGATTTAATGTACAAAGAGGTAAAAATGAAACGAACAAGTATTATTATTGAGTTCCTTTTTATTACTCATCTTTCACAAAGAAATAAAAAATAGAAAGTATATCTGAACAATAAATTCTGTTTGTACAATGTTTACAACTCATAATAAATATACTATTGATTTAAGAGTCAATATCACAGATTCCATTGGTCATCTATGTTGCCAAGAGTGGCACCTGGTGTAAGGTAACAAAGAGAACAGTTGTATATCGCACACGAATCACATTATACGAAACGAAAGATAATTCCAAAAGTGTAAACTTTAACATACAAATCAACACTTGGAGATTCAACCAACTATATTTCTAACATTAAATATTCTAAAATAGGTAAAACAAATCCATGCCTCTTGCATTTACTCAGCACCAAGTTGGGCTGTCTATTTCAGTTTGCTACCTTCCAGAATTGGCTACTTGTACATTATATTGTACAGATCACGAACCACTACTTCAATTTCCATGATATAATGAAACAATGACTAGACAATAGTTTAAATTTTAAGAAATTTTTCTTCCGATTAGACCATAGTATTTAAAATACTAGTACACATGATAACGCAAACGACTGTGATAAGCAGGAACATATATAACATATGTAATTGTTGGTCCTGAACCTAATTTCTGAAGGAAGGTACAACAACTTTTGACTTTATTACATGCTGATTTTCTTGTACTTAAAATAAGTACATCAAAAGCATGATTTATAAAATAAAAGAATAACTTCCTTACAAAAGCACCTCAACAAAACACACAGAAATCAATATCACACAAGTATCACTTTAATAGAATTAGCAAATCTACATCTATTTCTTACAAAGTTATTTTGAAGATGCACTCTCAAGTAAATTACAGTAAGTGCACAACATGACATAATTGGGTTCAAGCTCTCAACAAACTATTACAAATAAAATAAAGTAATTTTAGAACAAAACAAATTAATTGTATGCGCGATATCGGCACTATGGCTTAAGTCTCGAATGCAACGAATTCCAATTGTCCAGTGAAGTTTAAAGGAAATAAAAAGTCTCAAGAGCTTTAAACATCATCAATCTGCACAAATATTCTAAATTAATTCACAGAAATTGACAGATATGTGGCACAATATGTTGAACATAGTTCCCAAAACAAATGACCACTAAAACATTTCAAAACGAAACTTTGCACCTTTGATTTTTTAAAGAAAGCTACTCCTTTTAAGTTTGTATATTTTACACAATATATAAAACGTTATGCAATAAACATAAAGACTCTGTGTTTGAAATATACTTACCATAATGAATATGTCTGTTACGAAAGCCGTGATATTTTTGACAGTTTGCAACCGATAAATAACACAAATAGTTTATAATACAAAATAATAATAATAATAATAATTTTGTGCAAATGTGAAACACGTACAGAATACTGTTGTTCAAATACTTGTATCAGTATGGACTTTTTTCTCCTTAAGTACTTCTTTACTCATCAACCTTCGGCTTATTTGGATTATTGACAAGTAACCAGTCCGCAAGCCATACAAGAGGATCAACAGGTTTAACCTTGCATAATTGAGTTAATCCTCTAAGCAGCGTAGGATTTACTGATTCTGCTAAATAATCAGTCACGGCCTCACCTGACAACATAGGTTCCAGCATCACTGAAACAGAAGTACACGAGCTCCATCACTATACAAACAATGAAGAAATCTACACTTTCAGTCAAGAGAATCAAAGAACAAATTATTACAACTATATGAATATCAAACTCGTAACTATATCCGCAAATTATTACACTGCTAAATAGTAATAATTAGTCTTAAGCATACCACTAGGTAATCATGCCTTTATTAACATTCATCAAAACATCTGAACGTATTAAACATACATACTTTGCGCGGGCACCTAATTTTAAACTAACTGTACTTACTGTTTTGGGTTGGAGTCCCCTTTGGTATCTGTCACATTTATAATTAAATATGATGTGTTATCTCAACGCGTTTCGCAGTATATTTTACTGCTTTATCAAGACAGATACAGTGCAGCCTACTTATAACGAACTCGGATATAGCGAATTATTGGATATTGCGAACATAAATGAAATCCCCGTCATCCTGCCTATTTAAAACATGGAAGAAATGACCATATATTACGAACAATATTTCCTGTCAAGACTTCTTATACCGAAGTTTTCAGAATGGGTTCTTGTTTCGGACGTATTGATTTTCCGCTTCTTCGTGGCTATTGTTTACATGTAACGACGGAAGTACAAAAGGTTGAAGGCCGTGAACACTCCTTCCGCTTTGTTTCGTAACACGGCGAGTGGAGAAGAGTAGAGGAATCAACTTCCTTTTGATCACAGCTGCAAGTTAAGTATGCAGGTCAATTCCACCCCCACTCCCTCTTTGCTGCTGGTTGTGCATTACTCAGGTTTCGCAAAACTGGTTTTCACAGCTGTTCTCATATATTCCTCATTTGGCTTTTTTCCAAAAATTAGAAATCCAACACTTTTAAAATCGCAGTGTTTTCTCAGACGATGGAATTTCTCCTTATTTCGCTGTGCAAGCCACATGACTCACTCCTTCTCCTCTCACTTGGATGACAGCCAGGGTAAAAATAAATCTCGGTTTTCAGCGGAGCTCATTGTGTTAGAAGTAAAGAAAGAGTGAGGTGCGTTCAGTTGCTGGTAGGTACCTGTAAGAATTAACACGCTGAAAGCTGAATTTTTAACTCGTGATTGTGCATCGCTGGATTGAAAGATGACTAACAAAAGGAAAACCCTATCTCTAGAGACAAAGGTGAAAATTATAAACGATATTGACGAGGGAAAATATGTGAGTCTGTTTATAACAAAGTTCGGATATAAAGAACTCATTTTGTTGGTCCCTTGAAATTCGTTATAAAAGGGCTGCACTGTATAACTAGACATAACGTGTGAGTATGCAGCAGTGTGAAAGACTTAAATAGTGAGAGATAGCGGAAGAAAATAGTGAAGACAGTAAACAATAAACCTGTTTACGAAGCAATCATAACTTTTAACATAGCAGAATTGCCAAATCCTACAGTGAGCAATATTACAAAGTGTTAAAAGCTAAAGGAAGGACATGCGGTAATATTTGTGAATTGTTTTATAAGTCACACTTAGATTTTGAATATTTGTAACTATTGAAATTGTGTAATTTGCATATTTGGCAATAGTAAATTATTGTGTGTGAATATTTAATAATATTCATCCAACGTCGATAACAATCGAAAAGTAAACGAAGTAATCGATAAAGTAAAAGTAAAGATACAAGGAAATTGATAAAGTAAAGTAAAAGTAATCAAGGGCGCCAATGTTGTGATTTCCAGAGGAGAGCAAGGATAAAGCGACAGTTTTTTCTATGATTTACTCAAAGTTATGAACAATTTAATCGCGACAGTATTTACAAAATTAAGGGCGCAAAAACTTAAAAAGAACCATATCATGAAGTACATTAAACCTACCATAAAGTACCAGTATATTGGAAGTTAATTGGGAATGCTTAAAAGAGTATAATAAAATTAATGTCTTAACTATATGATATTATTGATGAAATATTTGTCAAATGTGTCCTCTGAAAAAAAAACTCTGTCCCACAGTATCCGTGCTGGTTCACTAAAGACATTATTAGGAAACTCAATGTTAAAACAATTTATCATAAAAAGTCTATATACAAAATTGAAAATTCAAAACCCTACTATCAGGAATTTGTTCGATTGCGTAAGGAACGATTAGGGAAGTCAAGAAACACTATATCAAATTCTGGAAATAATATGAATAATGATCCAGGCCAACTGTGGAAATTTATTAGAAACAAAACAAAACATCTTCCCCCAAATATATTAAAACTTGAAGGTCGAGATTTGTGTAGCAATGAAGAAATAGCTAATACGTTTGCACAGCATTTCCAATCAGTATTTGTATCTTTTTCTCAACCGTTCAGTACTTTTGATAGTAATTCTAGAGGTTACGAAGAAATTGAAATATCTGTTTACCAAATGTATTTGAATGAAATAAAAAAGGCTATCAAGAATCTAAAATCCAAAATGACAGTTAGATCTGCTGGTATACCCTCATATATAGTCAAAGGATGTATTGGTATTGATATTTTTAAATATCCCCTATTGATTACGTTCAAATTGGCACTAAAAACATGTATTTTTACTAGAAATGGAAATCTGCTTTAGTTTGTACTATACCTAAAACAAATGACAGTCGTGAAATTACGAACTAGAGGCCTATAGCAATCTTACCAGCCTTACGAAAGTCTTTAAACAGGTTGTATATAAACGAATTATTAATCATCTGAAGCCAGTTATCTCAACTAAACAACATAGCTTCGTTTCAAAAAATACACAGTAACGAAACTTGCAATTTTTACAGATTTTATTGCAAATTCGTTGGACGAAGGAAAGCAAGTCGATGTGATTGATCTTGACTTTGAAAAGGCGCTTGACAGAGTTAATTAAAGTATTACTAGGTAAATTAAAACACTATCACTTTTCTCTATTCTTGATTAGGTTCACGTGCTCTTATCTAACTAATCACAGACAGTCTGTTCTGTATTAGGAATACAAATCTGATGAATATACAGCACTATCAGAAGTCCCGCAAGGTTCAAATGTTTCACTGTTGTTCATTAATGATTTACCGGAATTCATACCGGATAATGAAAAAGTGCTGTTTGCGGATGACCTCAAAATATATGCTAAAATTAATTCCATGGAAGATGCTAAAACTACAGCATAATTTAGACAACTTTACTAACTGGTGTGCTATCAATCAACTTTCAGTCAATATGAAGTTTTATCATTCAGTATAAATAAAACGATTTCTCGATTTAATTGTTAAATTCATAAGCATATATTAAATAGGCCCGACGTAGTTAAAGATCTTGGTGTCACTGTCACGTTTGATATTAAATTAACGTTTATCAGCCACGTAACGAATATTACAAATAAGCTTTTAAAATGTTAGGATTTGTAACAAGGATGGGAAGAGAGTTTGAAAACGTTTCTACATGAGAGAAAATGTACTATGTTTATTTTCATTAGAATAAAGACATATCATATCTGATATGTTACTTATTAGCAACATAATTCAAAATGGCTTAGACTGCACACATTTTAGTATCATTGTTACAGTTTCGTGTCCCGTCATTAAAGACTCGCGTAGACAACACTGGTCTTTTTCACTGCAAAAAGGCAAGGACAAATATAATGATGAAGTCAGCAATCTGGAGAATATGTACTACCTACAACGAAATGTGTAGAACTTGCAACGAATTGGATATATGTGATATGTCTTCCAACGCATTTAGAGATATTGTAGTAAAAATGTATGTAAATGAAAATGAGCGCCCCCCTTGTCCCCCTGATGGGCGCCCTTGAAAGTAATCGATAACTTTCATCAGTATTTACAGCAGATTCACTTTCTTTTGTAATTGAGCAAGCTTCTCGTCCAAACGTAGCGATTCTTTCCTTTGTTTCTCAGAGTTTTTTTTTTCGGAGAATACTCGACTTTGTAAGAAGTTTGAAATCAAATTTAATATCTGCTAGTTCCTCTCTAACTCATTTGCTTCTCTTTCTAAAGCAATACTTTTGTCGTGTATTTTTTCCTTATTTCAATTATCTTTTCACATGGTTCTTTTCTCTTATTCCTGCCTTTTTTCTTGTGTAGAACAAGATTTTCTCCAGTTCTGCCATACATCGCTGTCTTGCATAGTGTGCATGATACCATAGACCTCATAATAGATAGACTTATCACGCTTCCCCATTTCTGGCTGCGCTAAAACTGATGGATTTTTGTTCAGAGCACGCGATTTTGAATCCATCCGCTACGTAGCTCTGCCATAGACATCATAGTAGAATATGACATCTAAACACCTTATAGTAGAATATGACAGGACTGGAAACAGGATAAAAAATTTCACAAGCTTTTCTAGGATGCGTAGAAACCCTATTATTCAACTTGAAGCATGGTTACCTTATGAAAGTTCGGAAATTCCTATCATCATGGTTAAAAAAAAGTAAAGCTGTGCAATGCGCACGCGCCGTGAACGGCGCATGAGGAATGTGGAGGTAGCGCTCCACATATTCTCGACCTACGGCACGAACTGAGGTGGTGTGGTCAGTCCCACGATCGACCGTATCTACTTTGAGTGAGATTATTGTGGTTAGTTAAAGTGAAATTAGTGCGGAAAGTGGCACTGATATTATTCTAGTATATTTTAAGTTCCAGTATCAATAATATATATCTTAAAATTCGAATTATAAAATATACGGTACGCATATTGATTTCATAAATAAGTGTCAACATTATTCAGGTAAGTTGTCCGATGATACAAGTCAATATCCACCAAATTATCTAATGTGGATATATCAAGGCCCCAACATAGCTCGGTCTGTTCATAATTTTGAGTTGTTATATATGTAGAGCATCAAAGTTCAGCATTCCCACGCATTCAGGAAAACTTCTGGATTTTTTTAATTGAGATGTATTTAAATATCTTTCCTTTAAAAGTAAAGGAAGACAGGAGTAAGAGAAGCGAACTGTGTGATAAGATTTCTGAAATAGAAAAAAAGATCAGGAAAAACATCATGCAAGTAGCTTTTAAAAGAGAAGCAAATGAGCTATCAGCAGAGAAGATTAGATTTCAAACTTCTTATGAAGTCGAAGCCGAATATTTCCCGAAAAGGTTCTGAGAAATAAAGGAAAGAATCGCTACAATTGGACGAGGAGCTTGCTCAATTACAAAAGGAAGTAAATCTGCTGTAAATGATTATAAAAGAATGCTCTGTATACTGTAGTCATCAGTTTGATTTTGGCTGCTTTGGTCCACAGAAATTTATTCTGTTAGGGAGAATGTCTCTTGTTTGTTTTGCTTTATTTTCTTATAAATGAACCCATTTGTACCTTTCTTCTCTGATACAAGTGTTATCTATGTCTGCATTCGATTCTATTTCTGTTGGAAATATAAATAGTAAACGTGGATTTATTTATTTTATTTCCTTTTTGAAACTATAGGGAAAGAACTTCGAGTGGATTGGGTGCTATGTTTAGTTATGTTCTAGGCATATGCATGGAAAAGAGTTAAATACACCCAGAAAAGTCCTGGATTTTAAATAGGATAAATGCATGGAAACCATGAAAGAGGAAAATTTTCGGCACAAAAGTAAGCATCTATTTACAGAGTATTATCTCCTTTCTTGTTTAACAAACATCATACAAGGCAAGCCCTTGGTCATCTTCCGGTTGAGTCAAATTACACTTTAAACGTATGAAAAAAAAGTTGAGATCGAATCCGAATTTCTATGTGGAAAATCAGTATGTTAACCATCAAGTCTCTCGCTGTGAAAGAATGGTATATTATGCATATTTGTCGATTTTTACTTCCTGAACCCTGATCTTTAATAATCTACTTCTCGTAATCAGTACAATAGCGTGATGTTTTTATGCTAACTTGCAGAAAGAACTTAGCGTAATGTTGTAACTTGACGTAATTATAAAATCAATGTGCATTGTTAAAAAGTGGTTGTTGTGCTTGGCCTTAAGAGTAATTAGCTAGCTGTAAACTGAGTGTATGAAGTGAAAGCATTTACTTAAGATGCGTTAAGTTTTCGTAGGGTGAAGTTATTTCTGCACCTTACTGCGAAGTTTCAAACAAACCTGGTTTTGTTGATTTTAAGCGATATTTGTAAGACTTTCTGCATTTGAATACTGATAGGATAATCTGACACATCTCGTAATGCATTTTCTTATAAAGAGCAACTTATAGTGATGTACCAAGAGAAGATTTCCGAAGGACTGGATTACTCCCTCCGTTTTTCAAAAGAAATCTTCAAGTACATCACTGGTATCTTGGTAAATTGTTCACTTCATCAACAATGTACAGAAACGTCGGGAAAGAAGGGAAATACACTACTGCCATTGAATGTAGTGAGAAACTGATACGATTCTTTACAATAATAGTAATAATATGATTAACCCTCGCATTACCAAGGGCGGGCGAAAGATGCCCACCTGTCGTTATGTCTGAAATTTGTATAATAAATGAAATTTCTCAGTTTTCATATTTCCTCTATTTGTCACTAACACAGTAAATGTGTGTATATTTCTTTTGTTTTAAATTTGAAATATATAAGACTTATAATTTAAGATTTTTCCCCCCTTGATATTTCATGTGATCTAAATTTTAAACTAATGTCACAACTCACGTTTATGTCTGACCAACTGTCTATAATAATTGTTGACCGTAATTCTTTTCTTTACATTTACCAGTAGTGAGAATGCTTGAAAAGCAGTACTGTTTCTTATTTCAGTGGTGCTGATTCAAGTGTTCAGAAGAACAGAATATGAACATGAGTTAATGAAAGTTAGATTATGAAGCTCTTGGAAGTTGATTTACTGGAGCAGTTGAGGATATAGAAGTGTTTCAAGACGGTGAAACAAGTTCATGTAAAGACAAACCAGTGGAAGAAGTTAATGTTGACGGTTCTACAACCAATATACAACGAGTTAGGATAGAGAATATCTTTCTCAGGTACCAAAAAATTCAAAATGAGACTTTGCCAACATAGATCTACGTCCACAAGAAGTAACATCACAGGGTACAAACAACAAGTATTTCTGATTCATTTCAGAAGTCTTTACAAAAGATGTAGTTATAATAATTATCAAGTATTCCAATGAAGTCCCTTCTACAAGTGAAGTTGAAATCAAAGCACTTACTGGTCTTTTCATTTTGATTGGAGGCACAATTCTTCCGTTTCGATAACAAGGATACCAGGCCTGAAAGATGGCGTACAGCGAAATTTATGCCTTGGAAAAGGAACGATAGATTTCCAAAGTACTTTTGATGAGGATCACACATTATGGTTTACGAAATGTTGTCTCTTTTCAGTGGTCGTTGTCCCTTTAAAGTCTTTATAAAAACTAACCTGGCAAATATGGTATCATACTCAGAACGTCCATAAGAGCAACTGAGAGCTATGTTATAAAACAGGAAGTATACGCAGAAAAACAACCAACCTGCCGAGGAGCAACGACCACTTCAAGTGGTCTGAAATTGCACTAAGAGTGATGTATTTAAACCTGATTTAGTGAGCATTTTTTCTCTCACCCTTGGTAATCCATGTTACAAAAAGATATCTTGATCATTCTACAGTTAAGGACATTCTATTAAATCTAACTATAAAAAAGAACAACGAATATTTTATAATCCGCTTGAATGAGAAATCTAATACATTTTAACTTTAAAGCAGTTGCCTCTGAAAAACAGTACTAAATATGTATTCTGGACTACCAGTTTCAACTAACTCAATTGGCTGTCAGCTGACATTTTCTCCAATTACGAAACTTTAAGAACCGAATTTTTTAATAATAATAATTTTACTTTTGTTATCTATGTGCGTTTATAGATATCTTTTGTATTCTTTGGCAAGACCTATATATATATATTATGTGCATTAACATGAATTTATCGTAAAGTGACTATTTTTCCCATGCTCTTTTCCGGGACACACAAAATTTGGAACGTTATATTCTCCTATATATACAGCGTTGTAATGCAGCAACCAAGTTTGAGGTGTGATAGTATACTAACAAACAAGGAAAAAGTCTTGGACAACTGTGTAAATTTAGCCGTGTTTCGGAGCTACAGGTTGACAAAGGCATGGAAAAATAACTTTAGAATTTCAATACCAAGAACAGTAGAGCTAATGCGCCATGGTATCATCAAAGACTTAAAAAATCTGCACTATCCGAAAATGTACTCATTTTCACATATGATTGATTTATTGCGTTCATTAGACCAATACATTGTACTCATTTGCATATATGGTACGGAACATGTTCATAATAAGAATACATAGCATTTTTCAAAGAATACATAGAGAATTAAGTATTGGTGCAATACTTGGACATATATGTGACATACATTCTCTCTCATTATCACCTGTTTTCTTTTTCCCTATAATAGCTAGTTAGTCATGCAAGTACTCATCAATTGTACAGTAAGTTTTGTTTGTCAACAATTTCTTAACTTCACGACAAAACATATTGATATCCTTAATGTTTTTTTTAAAGTTTGTGGTAATTTATTGTATAAAGCTATACTGAAGTAATGCGGTGATGTTTCGAAAATCTTTGTTTCGTAGGACATTTATCTAAGATTATTATTCTTTCTTGTGTCGTGTCTATGTATATCCGAGTGTGTAGTGTAGACATCAAGGTTACTTTTTATCAGCTTTAACACC
Source organism: Lepisma saccharinum (assembly GCA_022664845.1). NCBI lineage: Eukaryota > Metazoa > Arthropoda > Insecta > Zygentoma > Lepismatidae > Lepisma > Lepisma saccharinum. The sequence goes on along the minus strand of JAGDQP010013244.1, from coordinate 6,021 downwards.
TCGTATATGTGCAAACATGGAACTGTTAACAAGTTTAATTGCTTGAAAATTTTTCTGCAGCTCGCTTTTTTGTAGCTTAAAAACTGTTCATAGCTCACTTGAGGATCCCCAAAAGAGAATACCATTCCAAAATCGCGCAAGGGATTTCCCGAAGGAAGTAGGGGATTCAAATGTGCGCGAATAGAACGACTTTCCAGTACGTAGCAATAATATTTCGTTTGCAACAAGAATGGAATGGCCTATACATTCTCAAATACATTCCATAGGCCGAACTATTTTAAATGTATGGTTGCATAACAACCAGGAGTAAGGATTACATACATTTAAATACGTTTTGTTTATTTGTTATTAATGAGAAAGAGTGTCACCGTCCGGTTGGATGGCGGTGATTTATTTGTATCATTTTTAATCATACTGAAAGTCGTATTATTCATGCTCATTTCGACCTGTCTTTTATTCAAAGAATTTTTAGAAATCGCCTATTTCCTTTGAGGAATCCCTTGTGCAGTCATTACAGAATTTTGAAATGTACATTTTTGATAGAACATGTTTAAAGTCTTTGACGACAGCATGCCGCATCAGGTTTATTTATTTTTTGTTTTGTGTACGAGAAATATGAATATCTGAAGTTCATTTTCCAACGCTTTCGGCACCCTGCAGAGCCGAAACGCTGCTGAATTTGCACCCGGTTGACTAAGACCTTTCCTTAGTTTTTAGTATACTATTATCCACGAAGTATATCGGTGCATTGCGTTACCACCCTGTTTAGCTTGTTTTTACCACTAGCATTGCCTGAATCAACTCAATTTTGATTTGACTTTTCCTCCATCCATGTATAGTTCAGGAGAGAAAATAATGTCTCTAAAAGAGCATTACTTCCTGACAGACACAACAAAAGTTCAATAACCGTTTTTGGAGATCCCTAATATTATTGTCTTAGAGATCTGACGGCCGGTAGTTGTCAGGTACGTGCTTTTGTCCTTGCAATTGGGTTTTCCTGGGAAGATATTTCTTGTGGGTTGAGGTATTATGATTGTTACTTTATATTTTCTGGAAATTGGGGACACGAACAGGCGGGGACGGAAGTGTTATTTCGGGGACGAATGGTCATCTTAATTTAAAGCCACTATACACTGCCTATATAGCTTAGGTATAAACTTTATCCTTTTTTTTATATTTCACGAAAACAGAAACGATTAACATCAATCAAAGTTTTCACAATCAATTCTATTAAGTAGTTTAACGTTATTTCTAATTATGAGTACACATGCATTATACTTACATTCAGGAAAAAAGAAGTGGATCTCTCTTTCTGCAGATTTGAGAGAGTCACTGCCATGAACAGCATTCTTAGTATCATCTATTCTGTCTCCAAACAAGGCACGAATACTGTCAGGTGCAACTTCCAAAGCCTCTGATACTTTTGTAGGACCAATTAACTTGCGCCATTCTTCAACTGCATCGTCTCTCTGAAGACACAAAGCGACGATAGGTGCACTGGACATGTACGCCACCAATTTAGGATAAAAAGGCTTGCCATAATGCTCGGCATAGAACTCACTAGCTTGTTCCGGGGTGAGCCGAATGGTTCTTTTCTGAAGAAAGAAAAGAAGAAGAAAAAAGTCACAACTTTAAAAATACACACACATGTGCAACTATTTCACTTCAGAAATAAAATACTACACAGTAGAACGTACCACCAACTCCTCAGCACGAAATTTTCTATTCTAAGGAATATAATAGATAACTTCAACTGGAAATTAAACTTCATACTGTTATATAAGGATACCAATAAAGTTTTGTCGCTTTTTGCGGAGGTCTGTGTTCAATTGGCCCTCACACCGTGAGTTGAATGCGTATGGAGATCAGACGAAGGTCAGTTGTTGGTGTGGGTATAGCCAACATACTACCGGGTTGTGGCAGTTCAGTTACACCGTGAACGTGCGGAAGGACAGAGTGAACATGGGACCTCCACAGAGCGTCGTAAGGGCATGTATGCTGTACGAGTTCAAACTGGGGTCAAACGCAGCTGCTGTGAGGCGGAAGATATGCCAGGCTTTCGGTGAGGGTGTCGTGACTACGCGGACAGTGCAGCAGTGGTTTACTAAGTTTAAGGACGGTGACGAAACACTCGAAGACGCACCACGTGCAGGAAGACCAACACAGGTACCAAATGAAGATCTTTAGGCTGCAATTGAGGCGAACAGTGGCCAGACATGTGAGGAACTGGGACTACAATTCAGTGTGAGTGGAGAAACCATTCGGCAGCACCTCCATCAACTTGGGAAGCACTACAAGTACGAATGTCTCATTTCAGTATTGACAGAAATTGTGATGACGTCACATTTGCCTACTTGTGGAGAAAAACACGATTTAACCGTGTGTGCAATAAAAAAAAACAACACCGTACCTGACCTTACCTAACCTCCAAGTGCCCTTGGTCACTAATTTTATTAAATTTCCTAATGCATATATATATATAAGAAAGAGAAAAGTTCTATTTCGTAAAGAAAAAAATAAAATAAACAAAACTAGATCAGGATTCGATCCCGGGTCCTTCGGATTAGCTTTCCGACACTCTACCAATACGCCAAATTGGCAACTGAAAAGAAGCCGCTTCTTGGCACTCTTATTTGCCATTATATACATGTAGCTACAACTAGCTAAGTATGACGTCATGACAATTTCTGTCAATACTGAAATGAGACATTCGTCTACAAGTTGAGTCGATGGGTCCCACATGATTTGACTCCGGGCCAGAAGGCAACGCGAGCAGACACCTGTGTTTCTTTGCTGTCTCGTCTGAGGAAGGAACCATTTCTGGACAGGGTGTTGACATGTGATGAGAAGTGGGTCCTGTACGAAGCTCCACGGCGCCGTCATCATTGGTTGGCATCCCATGAACCGGTTCCAAATCTGCCGAAACCAGCACTGCACCAGAAGAAGGTCCTCCTGTGTGTTTGGTGGACTGCTCGCGGCATCGTGCATCGGGAACTGCTACCAGCTGGTCAGAGCATCAATGCAACTGTGTACTGTCAGCAGTTGAGCCGTGTTCAAGAAAAACTAAAAAATCTGGAGCCAGCACTTCTGAATCGCAAAGGGATCCTCCTGTTACAGGACAACGCTAAGCCCCACGTGGCTAGGATGACCCGGGACACCATTCTACGCCTTGGATGGAAAACACTATTGCATCCGCCATACTACCCGGACATTGCACCGTCCGATTTTCACCTGTTCCATTCCTTGGACAATCACCTTAGAGGACGCCAGTTCAAATCACTAGTAGAGGTACAAAATGCACTTGATACCTTCTTCGCTTCACGGCCTACCAGATTCTACCGCGATGGAATCCATGGCCTTCCAGTACGTTGGCAGAAGGTCGTCGATGCTGATGGGGACTATTTTTGATCTTCCAGGTACGTCTTAGGTGAAATATCGATATTCGAAGGTGGTGGGTGAAAAAGCTACAGAACTTTCTTGCTTACCTTTATAATTACGCTAAAGTGGAGACATATCTATATTTTGGGGAGGGAAAAAGGAGTAGGAAATGCACATATTTCATATAAAGCAGTAATTTTTGAACCATAACGACTGACCAGACCAGACTTACCATCAAGTGAATGGAATTAATCGATAATCTACTGCTTTGACATCAGCACAAGGTTGAGAGTTCTCTTATAATGGTCATTTTTTAATAGCGTGGAAAGTGGAGGCGGTTCTGGAGGTTATAAGCACCATCTAGGGAAGAATTGTCTGAGGTTTCTTTTATATATGATGAGCTGCGATTGTTGATCAGGGCCTGGAGGATACCGCGAAACAAAAACAAACAAATAAAAAAGCTGAAAATAACTGACGGAAAAGGAAGACAGGAGAAGCTATAAATATAGCGTGTTGAATTGAAATTCATTTATTGATTATGTTGTTAAAATGCAACAGTTAAAACAAATCCCACACACATCGAGGCACTAGTCTTATTGTTTCATCAGCAAAAGGTATCTTCTGCATAAAATTCCTTCGTCTGTTCTGAAACTAATTCTTTACAGTCCGAGTGAACACTGCGTTCGGTCTAAATCACTTCCTTTCAGTCATCTTTCAATAATAAATCACAGCCATATTCAATCCACTAGTGGATGAGGCCTCTCCCCGAAGGGAGGAGTTGGTCTACTGCTCCCACGCTGACCAGACGGGTTGGGAGAGGAGAGCCGAAGCTCTCACTGTGATCGCCACTGTCTTTTATTCACAGCAGCTCACGATGCTGGGTCAACACCGAAATATTTGAGCCCCCATCGGGAATCGAACCCGGGACCGCTCGCATTGAAGTCGAGCGCGCTACCGACTAGGCTACGCAGGAGCTCTCATCTTTCAATATATATATATATATATATATATATATATTTCCGTCACATTGAATTCAGCTGTTCCTGAATCGTGTGAGCTAAATGCTGAGAGCATTGCCGTGCAGCCGAATAATGCCAGAAGTGAATCTTCCTGGACGTTTGGTCTTGATCTTCTAGCCTAGCGACGTGTATTGATGGTTTCATCCGTGGATTTCTACTGGTTTACAGGCTTTCGCTCCAAAAAAACAGAACCACTGTTCTTTCACGTTGTTTGGACAAATTTCCAACATGTTAAGTTATCTTGAGCTTGAGGCATCTTACATAGCATCGCGAGCTTGTAAAACAAAGCGAAGGAAATGAATACGAATTATCCTTGTCCATGATAGATCCATTAACAACAAATAATAGATTATGACTTTTTAACTTACATTTATGGTTTTTCAAGTAGCCATGGCTTAATCCTATCACATGTTTGTGCGATGATGTCCATCGGCGAGCGCAACTTCCGCTGTTGCGAAGCTAACGGCCAGGGTCCTTATCTACGTATCATACTGGTATTTACCCGGTGAAACTAAGGGGACCCTGGAACACATGTATACTAATCAGTATAGGCGGCAGCAGGACTCGAACTTGCTTTTTCGCCAGTGCTATCACAATCAATTATTGCCCGTTAAGCACAACTTAAGAAGATCGGTGCATTTTCTTGCTTGAACTCTTAAGCGCCCCAGAAAAGGCCCAAACGCTAGAAAGTTCCTCTTACTCAGCAATCTTACTTTCCATATCCTTTCTTCTTCCGAACACTCCTGCTGTGTTCTCTCCATTTGGGCTTGAAACATGATCACCGTACATCTCTACAGTACAATACACCAAAGAACACACACGCACACAAAGAAATCACAGTCGAGCTTCTGCAACATTAAAGCTTAATTACAAATGCGAACGGAACTGTATAAACCTAGGAGGATAGAATAGGAGTGCAGATTTGTATCGTTCGCGTAGTGAGAAGGTAAAACCAGAAAAACAAATGGAAAATGCCACTCTTGTGGTCTGCAGTCCCAAAACAATCAAGCCATCGTATAGTGATATGGAAATGAGATTAGAAAGAAATTTTGATTATTGAAAAACATATCACGATAGGTAAAAATGGTAAATTGTAGTACCCGTGTCTGTTCAAAAAGAAACGAGTTGAAACTACCTGAGATTTCGTTTCATAGATAAGAAATAAATATTTTTTAGGTATGCTTCATTGATCGTATTTCTGTCACGTAACCTTGTTCAATATACGGGTTCAAGGTTTATAAATTTAATAGTGTATACAAGAAACTTTTCTTTCATGATTAATGTTATTTGGATATCCGATAACTACACATCCGGAAGGCGGATAATATTCGGATGACAAGTAATCCTTTCTTTCTCTAGAATCCGAAAACATTACTTCTTCTAAGGTTTATTTGAAATTTTCAAATTGACCCCAGGCACTATGACGAGGGCCTAGGGGCCTATTAAATTTTATTCTCATTCATTTTTACCTCAGATCATAGTTTACCCATTTACCTTATGGTGCTGGATTTTTGACCCCAAGGGCACTATGATGGAAGTCTTGAGTTAACTTTTTTTCACAGATTTGAAAACTACGTTTGAAACTGGAAATTTTATTCTCATCTATTTTACTATAAAAAATAAG
>JAGDQP010013243.1:0-48289 GCA_022664845.1 Lepisma saccharinum | reverse complement strand
ATATGCAACCTAACAATACTAGTAAGATACTTTGCTTTTGGAAATGTACTCTAACATCCGAGCATATCAGACAATAAGAAAACTATGTGATATCATTTTATTAAAATAATCCATGGTTGGCAACACTTAAAAGTTTGGTATAAGTTGGCAACTATTGTTGTCGTTGTTGAATTACTATACAAATGGTAAAGAATAACTTATTAAATTATTTTAAGATGGAAACACCGTTAAGTGTAAAATGACAACACTGCTTGTTCAGCAATGCCAGCTGGCTGTGATATTCTTTCACAGACTCTTTCCACTACCTGTCTCCTGCTCTTCCTGTTTCAAGTAAACATATGGTTGCAGGCTGTGAAAGCAAGGCATGGACTTCCGGTGTGCAGTGCTAGTTTCTTAGTGTGTGTGTGTGTGTGTGTGTGTTTGTGTGTGTGTTTCTGACGGGGTTCTGCAAAAGTTGGCATATGCGAGGGATGTCCTTGCATCTGGCGATAACATTCATAGGTCAAGTCCCGTAAACTTAGGAAATATTCTTTCGTTATACTACCTAAGATTCTGCCAGGGAAATATATAAAAGTAAGTAATTATAATTTCTCATTATTCATCTATTTGTCTTTATCTACATTACAAAACACTATATACAAAGGCTATGCCCCAGTTTAATTCATTAATATATTCAATACAAGTCAGCTACATGGTCTCAGGAAAGGTAGTTTTATCAACCCGTGTCGTATAAGGAGAGAGTACATTGTAATTCTAAGATGTCAATCACTTGAATTGACACAACAAGCAGTCCAATAGACCTCATTTTCTTCTTATATTATGAGTAACTGTGGTTCCAAACACTCTTTTTGGCTATAATCAGCTTTTTCTAGCTTTCATTTAATTCAAAGTAGTGCAAATGCTGTTTATCTTCTTAACCAAACAGTCTTTTCTGCCATAATGTACATGCAAAATCGTTATATACTCTTAAAATACAACTGAAAGAGTACACGGTATCTAAAAATCATGTTCAAGCTACTTCAAATGTGAATTTTCTCGCTATATATTGTTCGGTATTATATAAATCCACGCTTTTCACCTTCAAATACACGTTCAACCTACTTTCAATGACGGTTTTCTTGTTACGTATTGACTACATATGGTTCTTAGGACCTCTCTTTGTATTAATAAGGCGCATAATATGGGCAATTTTGATTTACCAGAGTTGATTTCCCAATTGATATGCAAACTGTACAAATAAAATAATGTCTACACTCCATTCTGAACAGTCCCTCACGCGAGAAAATCGAAACAATGAGTCCTTCGTACCATATTTTTCGTGAAGATATAGTTTGTTTCTCTACTATTCGTGTTGAAATACCTATTTCAATGTTGTATATTAACAAAATTGTATTGCACATGGTCAAATTCGGGTAATCATCCATCTTAGTGGCGCCATTTTCATATTCAAGAACTTGTTTTGTAACAACTAACCTCTAATATAGCGTTATTCTCGTATTTTCGGGTTTCAAAAGTATCTTAAAGACTAGTTTTCTGCTTAAAATTATGTTTGAATATCTCTTTCATAGTGCTTACCGATAAATAAGAGAACTTCATTCTCTAAGTATCATATCAATTAGTCCTTTTCGTGTTTAATTAAACCTCTTTCTACTTGAAACCCCCACTTTTCTCCCTATATATTGACTGGAAGAAGTCCCTTCCTGATAACAAACACCAAAAATAGTTGCAATTTCATCTTAGAAGTCGGCTTTAGGCACATATAATCATGTTTGTGCTATAGATTACCACTAAATAATTCTTTCCAGGGGTAAAATACAGTGTAAGAGTCATTTCTAGTTACATTATCTGTTAAATAAGTTCTCCAAAGTGATAGTTTGAAGTTTAATTCATTCTTTTCCTATTTCAAAAGAGGTCTTTTCTCCTAAAAACGTCAATGAATACCTATGTGAAGCAGGAAATAGCCTTCAAAACAGTTGCTAATCGAGTAAATTATTCTTAAACATGCGTGACAGAAGACGTATTATATAGGTTTCCATTGCAAAGAACAATAAACACCTTGTATTAGGTTAAAATCAGATTTCAAATATGGTCCAGATGCGTCTCGTATGCTATTCAAGGAATAATCAGCCTGTATTAACGTAGAATATCTTAAAAGTAGCGTCTATAATTCTGTTACATAGTTTTTGCATGTCCTCTGAGACAATATATATCTAATATTTCAACTTAAAATAGATTTCTACAGTTCTTTGTACACTTTCAATGCGCTAACTAGCTCACAAATAGCGATATTGTAGTAATTTTGACTTTAAAAGTCTTAAGAAACATCTCAAAAGTAAAATATTACGAAAACGTTTGCTTACAAATGCATTAATCACATATCATACACTTCTTTGTGTTCAATAAGTGCACTTTTAGTGTTCAAATTATTCCAAATTGGTATTATTGCCGTAATTTCTGCTTGCAGTGATTCGGTTTGTATTCTTCTACATGTAAATTATGTATATTTCATCGTCTCAGGACTTCAAATCATTCATTTATACAAATAGAGGTGTGAAAACAAGCAAAACTCATTTATGCTGAATAATCACATCTCTGGAGTAGAAATTAATCATAAAAGATGATAGTATTATACTAAATTCTTCTTATACAGATGTCAAAACACAAGCCAGCAATTCCATTACATGATGCGTAAGCATCTATAATATTTATCCTAACTATGAAATATATTTCGTATGAAATCTCACCGCTTTCTTGTGTTTAAATATTCAGGAAGAGTTATCATGCATTTTTTTCTTACCATCTAGTTGAGACACCGTCAGAAAAGGTTTTCAATCCCTTAAAGTCTTCTCAAGCACTGCGAAAATTAAAACGATATTTGACGCGTGCCCCCAACAGATGCCACAGCAACAATTAATGTCTGGGCAGACACACTTCTTTTCTCCATCCTTCTCCAATCCACGCGACCAAATTTCCGGTTCTCACGGCCAGAAAATTCTCAGGCTTGTCTCTGGGGTCAACGGGTTGAACCTTGGCCCTAAAGGTGAAGCTTTATGTGGAAGGAGATGACAGTTTGTTAAAATTAATGGCCAAAAATCTCAAATTATGAGCCCAGGTGCTTCCGTTTCGGTGGGTGGGCTCCGAGAGTTTTAAAATACACTACTATTTATTGATTAATTACCTCCATCTATTTATTAGAAAGAGAAGAGAGGCAACAGATGTTTTCTTTCGTCTCAAAATTTCAAAACAGAAGAAGGAGAGAGTAAAGAAAAGTTTTCTCTATATCGGCCAGCTGTTTTGCCTTCTCTCCAAACACTTCATTTAAATTCAGTATTGTTCAACACTGGCGTTGTGGTTTTGGAAGCAGTACTGAGAAAGACAAGCCGGGTTCGAGTCTTAGTGTCTGTCATCCTGACAGAGGATTTCGACATATCTAGCGTATGTCTTCTTGATTTGTTATCGAATTCATCTTACGACAGGATAACACAACAATATTAATTTCTAATGAGTGGTCGCTATAGGGTGTTCATAAAATAATTGACATTTATCTGAATTATAAAATAAAAATTAAATACAAGTAATTGCATGATTAAAACAATGAAAATATAAGATGTTGAAGGCAATATGTACAACAAATGAGTGAAAACTTGATAGGAAATTGATTATTGAGTATTTCATGTTTGATACTATTAACTAATGCATATAGTATACACTGTATGGACAAAAAGGTGGTACCCTATTGAACATTAATTATTTATCGTATTGATGCAATTAAACACAGTTAATAAATCGTTATTACTAAACATTTAAGGTATTCAGTCTATAAACATATCAATTTCATGTATTACCACACCCTCCTTCTACCGCATGTTGTACAGACTCCTAAAAATGGCAGAGGACGCAAATTCAAACATGTTGTATAAAAATCCTAAGGGGGGAGGAGGCCATAGCCGCTACTACCCCCCTAGGATATCCTGTGGATCTCCCCATTATACTACTTTTTACAAATGAACTTAAAAGTTAATAAAATAGACTTTTTAAATATGAAATATAATTGATAAAAGCTTGAGGCGTTACTATTTATTTTCGCAACTGTTGAGAAGTTAAATACCATAGCTACTTAGATCTGAGATGAAAACAAATAGTAACTCCTCAAGCTTTCATAAATTATATTCCATATTTTAAAAATCTTTTTCCTAACTTTTTTCGTTTTTCAAATTATTTTTTACATTTTAGTCGATTATTTTAAAAAATAAAAGCTTGATTTAAAAATATTTCTTTTGCCTATATTTATTTAATGCTTATAGTTATAATATCCCCTTTCTTTGTTTCAAAAATCTTATCACCTTAACTTAGTGCGCTATCATTAGGTCGCGAACACTAACAAAGCATTAACGAATTAATGGGTCTCTCTGTATGGGAGTAAATTCACTTGAAGTTGAGCGTCCCAAGGTATTTTAATTTTATCTCAAACGTTAGGTCACTACTCCTAAGGCACAAACGAATGCATCTTGTGTCATTACCTAACACCACATGGGATAAAATGGACGAAACTCTATTATTTAGTAAGGGGAAAAAGGAAGAGAGTAAGGCTAATAGTTTCATTAAAAAATAATGAATATTATGGCAAATATTTCGAGGGATAGACACGTGCGAGTTCGAGTCGAGTTATCGTTAAACTCGACTCAACTCCTAGGAGAAAACTTTCAACTCGACTCGACAAATATTGTCCAACTCGACTTCAAACTCGACTCGAAATTCACTCGAGTTTCGAGTCGAGTTGAGCTACAACGAAATAAGTCGAGCTAAATCCTATAGTATTAATGTCTCTATGCTGTCTTCCTGGGTTGGCCAAAATTTCCGGACAACCAGATGATAAATTATCCGGTATCCATTTAACGATCCGGATTTTATCCGTCATCCGAATATTACCCGTTATCCGGATATTAGTCGACATCCGAAAATTATCAACGACGTCCGGATATTACATGATATCCCCATATCCAGTTATTAGGTACTTTTTGAGTGCAAACGGTGAGGAATTTTGAAATTTGGCACGATTGTACACTTAAGAGCCCTAACTATAACGCTAAATTTGTTACCTTGGGTTGTGGGACAGCCGCTCGCGCCAACATCTTGAAAAATGGCGGCTAAAAGGCAGATTTTAGTATAGAACTCCATTCCTGCAGGGTTTAGACAACATTTTTAATTGAAAATTTGAGAGGATTCGCAATGCAAATTTCCTACAAAGTTACTTGTATAAAAATTTTGAAAATGTCACCATTTTGAATAAAAAATTGCGTAAAAACATCTATATATGTAAAGTATGCCCAGATTAAACCACTGAAGCTATACAAACGAAATTTGATATACTGATGTATCATCAAGAGTACATTACAGGAAAAATACAAAATTTTGAGAAAATCGTGATCTTCAATCTAATATGGCGGACAAATCGTATATATGAAAAAAGATCAGTAGAACACCCAGGCCGAACCACTGGAGGTCGATAAACGCAATTTGGCATAAATGTGTACCATCAAGAGTAAGTTGCGAGAAAATTACGAAATTTGAAAAACAAATCGCCATCTTGAATTAAATATGGCCAACAAACGTATATATGTCGAATTATGCCCAGGTTGGACCGCTGGAGCTAGAGAAACGAAACTTAGCATGAAAGTTTGCCATCAAGTGTAGTTTTCCATAAAATTTTGAAAGACTTGCCATATTGGATCCAATATGGCCGAGAAACATACATATCTAAGATATACACATATATTTAAATCGGCTCTATTGGATGCAAAATTGCGACTCTTTTCAAATTTCGTAATTTTCTCGTAACCTACTATTGATGGTACACATTTATGCCAAATTTCGTTTCTCTAGCTCCAGCGGTTCGACCTGGGCGTTCTTATATATATAAAATTTGTCCGCCATGTTGTATTGAAGATGATTTTCTCCAAATTATGTAATTTTCTCGTAATCTACTCTTAATGATACATCAGCATATCAAATTTCGTTTGTCTGGCTTCAGTGGTTTTCCACTGAGCATACTTTACAAACATATTACTAAAGTTTCATGAATGTAGGAATATTTCCATTTTTAGATCTATTTTTGGCTTATTTTACCTGTAATAGAAACGAGTTAAAACGAGTCGCACGGGCGAGCCAAATATCAAACGGGACCCGAGAAACAGTGACTCGACTCGAAACTCGACCCAATAAACAGTGACTTGACTTGAAACTCGACTCGAGAAAATTACCTCTGGCTCGAGTCGTGTCCATCCCTAAATATTTCCACTTTCTATCTTCAATACATTGCATGTACCGTGAAGACATTATATGTTATTTCAGAGAATAGTAATATTGAATAATGTTCGTCCGATTAGCAGTGGGTACAGAGCATTGGGTTCGATAAAACCAATAATATTTAAAATAATAAACTTAATTAGAACTTTTTCGGAAAATCCAGATTAGAGAACATACCTGTGATTCTACGATTTTCTTAGAAACTGAAATTTGATATTCTTGGAAATTAAGGATGTACAGAATCTTTTAAAATATGTAGAAATGTTGAAAACGTGCACAAAATGATTAACTAGTTATGATCGGAAATAAACGATTCAGCACCACAAGTTGACAAAGGTCGAAATCTGAAACTCAGTTTTTACCAACCAGGGGTATACAAAACATTTGAAAAGGTACACAAATATGGACAGAAATTGTTCAAGACTATGCACTAGTTCACATCCCAATTGGATGATTCTACAGTCCATCGTCAAGTTGTACAAAATCTTTAAAAAGGTGTACGAAAGTGTACAAAATTACGCACTAGTTAAAATCCGAATTTGGCGATTAAGCACTCCAAGTTGACGCTTAGGTCAGATCTTGAAAGTTGATTTCTGAGGAACTGAGGGTGTACAATTTTTTACAAAATGCTGCACTTGTTAAAATTCCAATTTGACAATTCCGCACTCCAGCGTCAACTTAGAGTGCGGAATTTGAAAGTTGATTTTCTGAGAAACTAGGGGTGTACAAATGTTTTTGAAAGGTGTACAAAATGTACAAAATTTGTACAAAATTATGCACTAGTTAAAATCCGAATTTGACGATTCCACACTGCAAGTTGGCGGGTCCCGAACATCCCTATTAGGTTTTACGATTCTTTTTCCCAGGGAATAGGCACCTTGGTAGCCATCTTGAAATCGCTAATAGGATTTGGATCGGAAATTTAAATAGGAAGAGGGCAATGTGACATGTCATTTTAGGTTAGTTTAGGATAGGAATTCCCAGAAATTCAGTTATGAAGTCATTTTCCACCTATGTTCATTAGTTTAGATATATGGACACCAGACATTTGGCCTTGAATTAAAATATGTATTTGAAGGCCTTTAGGTAATTTGGACTTTCGTGAAAAGTGCTTGCCATTCTGTCGTTCCAGGTGGTTCAGAATGGTGTTAAATATCTATGAATGGATCTATATTATACTAACGAGTGGTGATCGCAGTACCAAGGCGATTGGAGCTAACACCCAAACATCTTGATATCAAAAGTGCAGATCGTAACCAAACTGAATATCGATAGAGTATATAGGAAAACCCTATATTTTTCCAGAACCTGCTGTCCAATAGGAAAGGCATAAATGGTAAATAATTAGCGAGATCTAACGTGCTGAGAGTAGTAGAAACATTACTGTGAACATTACGACATGCCGAACACATGCCGACAGTAATCGTATCAACAGCAATCAGTGTCTCACGCAGCGAATGTACACAATTAATAACCGAAGGAGATGTCTTGGTTTTACTAATTTCACACGCACGACCTGAGCGTAATGTATGTCATTCGTTCCTAACAAAGAGAGACATCTTCAGAAAGTACACATAGTAAAGCTCTTCAAAAATCGTTTGGCAAAATGAAAGAATCCTTACTTTTTACATGCTGTCACATGATATGACACTACTACTTCTATGTATAGAAGAGATGAATCAAAACCATTTGATAAGTTTATTAAAGAACCTCAATACGGAAGAAAGTTGATATTTTCAACGACCCTACCTTCTCGTCAAACAAAATAACAGGTTAGATAAATTTCTTTGTGTTGTATATATGGAGGGAAAATTATTGACAATCTCAACCAGATGCATTATAGCTTTGCAGAGTTTGGCAAACAACTTCAAGCTATCTTCTCTTCCACCTACCTCGAGTGAAACCAAACAGTTTTTTTACAAGTTCAAGAGTGGAGAGGAGTTAATTTGAAACCAACGAAATAGAGAACGAAATGTCAAAGTGGCAAGCTCTTCTCCGTTCCAACACTGGAGGATACTACTGGTTCTCGGGATTTGCTGTACAAAGTATCCTTCAATTAGAAAAACGGATTTGATAGTGACTGTAATTGCCAGAAGAATGGATTTAATTGCCGCAACGTGTGTAGATATTGTTCAGGATTCGTATGTAGTAACCACTTGGAACCCGAAGATGAGGATGATATGAAGCGTACCTAGTGACTTACTCTCTCACTAATTAAATTCTTTCAGTTTATTGAGATCACATAACAGGGAATGTCAAATATTATAAATATAATTCTATGATTAATAATAAACGGAATGAAAAAGAGCGTAGAAAACAATATAGCTATATGTAAGGACAGCATATTTTATTCTTGTAATAATATTTACACTTAGAAGGTTTCAACAGTGAACAAAAAGGTTTATGGAAAAAAAGTTACCAATCATAAAGTTGTAATGATGAAAATAAATAATCCAATATGGCAGTTTATAAAGAAGGCGGCATGAATTTATTGCCATCTAAAATGTTAGAATGGCATATGACAACATATTTAAGAACCATGATTTTAGGCCCAAAAAGCTGTCAACGAGAAAATTTTAAAGAAAGCCAATATGGCGTCCTTTTTAAAGATGGTGGAAAATTCTGGAGTAGGAAGAGGTGAAAATTTTCAGGATATGGTCAGCAAAACCTGGCGAACACAGGTTTCGTTTCGTTATTAATTTTGACCAGGTTTGGCTCAAAATATGCCTAAATTTACTGGACTAGAAGTAAATTTAAAATATTTTGTTCACAATTTATAGTCTAGTGAAAAAAAAGATCAGGCATCAGGCCGAAATAAAGTATATGATTCAATTTTAACATTGAGAAAATATTTTCAAATGATCCGGCTACTCACCAAAAGATTCTCGTACCTCTCTTTTTGGTCGCCTTACACAAGACTTTCAATCTTCAGAAATTATATGATTTTAAATTCTTGGTCTTTATCGTAATGCCATTGAGCAGAACAGATCTCAAAGGTTTTTTACAATGCTACAGCTGTCAACGCTACATCCCAATTTACTTGCCATTTGGACCCTCGTTGTGTGACGTGTTCCGGAGACCACTTCACGGCTGAGTGTGAGAAGAAGGATCGTACAGAGCCGGCTACATGCTTCAACTGTGGAAAGAATCACCCAGTAAACTACAGTGGCTGTGCCATTTATCAAAAATTGAAATCCAGTCGCATTGCAAATGTCGCTACCAAGAAGGAAACCTCACCTGGTGTTGTCATCGTACGAGATCCTGTCGCTAAACAGTCGTCTTCTACATCCTATGCTGGCGCTGCCAATCGAAATCAGTCCACTACCAAGCCTAAAACTTCCAATTTACTTACTCTCTTTCAAGAATGCTTGCCCCATATTCAATCATTAAATTTTGAAACCACAATGGCCACACTTCAAGCTGGACTTCCCATGCTTCCGAAGCACAAGATATTCCAACACTACTCGTGGCAATATTGCAACATGTCATCAATATCTTCCAAAATAACAAACAATAAGCACTGACTGATCATCACCTCATTAAAGCCTTCAATCTCCTTCGCGGATATACCATCAATATATGACTCACTTTCGTCTACCATTAAAGACATCCACTCCCCTTCTTCCTCGTCTTTAACTATCTCCTTTTCTCCCTTCTTTATTTTCATTTCTTGTCAATCCATGACCAATCAAGGGCTGCGACAGTTGCGTCCTTACCTCAATCATTGATCTTCACTAATCTTGCCAACGCTACAAACCATTTGGAAAGCATGGCCTCCCGGCCGAAACTTCTGTCACTGGTAAATCATCACGACTCTTTCTGTTTTCTGTAACGTACAGTGCCTTATCCTTTCGTTTCTCTCTCTCTTTCTCTATGAGCTGAACTTCTCCACTGCTCTACCTGAAACTTGATAAGGTTTGGTTTTGTTTCAAGAATTAAACGCCATATTTCTCCATTGGTAGAAATTGTGTCCGGGTGCAATGTCCTCGAATTGATTTCCTATGTCTGTATATATATATTAGTTTTTCCCACGTCTTTGATGGATGATTACATGTAAACGCAAAAAGACACTATTTATACGATGATTATTTTCAGCTTCATGAAGAGCAGAAGACAGAACCGATTCTGAAAGCTATAAGGTTTCCTCCTTACTTTTCAACTAGTGGAGTAAATTCATTACATCAGTTCGAGATGGTGAAGGTTTGGAACAACTTAAGATTACAGGAGGAAATCCTAAGTTCAAAAATTCTGACAATGAGATTGTAATCGCATTTCGTTGCATTCATACATATGTCAAGCCTGACAAGTTAACAAGGGCACAGTCAATTCCTGAAAACTTATTTAGGAATAATAAATCACAGAAGTAAACAACAGTGTTTCAAAGTTTATTTGATTTTCCGTGAACAATTTCACTTCTTGAATTCTCTTGGTTTATTCCATGCGCCCTTCTACAAGAGATACATGCTTTCCTGATACTTTTACCGGATCTGCTTTATTGATCAAATGCGTCGAATGCTAACGAATGGTAAGAGTTGCGTCACTGTTAACGAATGCCCAAGACAGTCGAATGGGTGTGACCCATCCACTGTTCATAGCTGTTTCTACAACATTAATTATCCGCCCAAACAACTTTCTACCTGTCTTCAGACTGATTAGTTTACACAACCGTGACTACGTGATTATTCTCTGATGTCGGAAAATGTCTTGAGCTACTTAGTTATCTTTCCGCCGAACATACTTTGTGGATTATCTTACTCAAGCACTTAAAAGTATGATAGGTCTCCTTGCCAACACTGCAAGACTCAAAGTGGACCTTAGCTACGTTAAATGAGGCACCCGTGGAAGTTAACAAGCTAACGAGCTCTAGAAAATAAGAATTCGAAGGTTTTAACTAACCTGTTGCTATGCTATAAACTAGGAATTGAACGTCTTCATCAGTTTTTATCCTAAGCACGTGTAGATTTGGAAGACTGAAATCAGAATCACATTCACCGTTGAGATCCCTCAATTCTTCCAACGATCAGAAGTCAGAAGTCAAGTAAGTATCTCTGAAACATCTCAAGTTTAGGGCAAAATCCCTTGGTATCACCTGGCTAGTGTCTAGTGGCTGTAGGTCTTTGTTGACTGTCTTCTCGATCGTCTGACCCACTAGAATGCTATCAAAGAGAATTGGACTCCCAATTTGGAGTAATAATCCCCATTCCATGAAATGTGCATGCACTTCTAATTGTTCCGTGGACAGTAAATACAAACGGAAAAAAGTAATAAGAGAGGAAGCAGAGGTAGTTCTTTTCATAGGCAAAATACCAGTAGACAATCTCTGTAATTGCAGCAAAGGTGAAGTATGCAATTTTCCTCTCTTGAAGTTCGAATGAATCTCAACAATGTATCCGTCAATTCTTGTCACATATACAGAAAGTGTTGTTTTCATCTCTGATAGACTGAAGGCAAGCTTGAGACAACTTCATAGAGACGATTGTATAGTATGATTGTAATGTTGCACTTTCAGCCTACCATTAGCCCAGGTCATCGACTACTGTGCGAGGACTCCTGAGTCAACACAGAGATCTCTGATTCTAGTATGCATCTTGAAATTGATTTTCTGCGATGAGAGGGAATTCTAAACAGTAAGTCTCCATTCTAATGATGTTATTTTTTTATTTATTTTTTCACTTATTAGCCTTTGAAATCCAGTAACAGTTCAAGGAATGACGTTCTGTTCTGTATTAGGTGATCATACTTGACTGATTTTGCTTCTTAATCAAGTCCCTCGGTTGAATGGCTGCCTTGATTAAGATGTCTCAGGCATCGTCAATCCTTACGTTTTAGAGAATCTTTTCCATGTTACAGGCTACTTTCACAAGGGCTCCTACTGTGAACTCGTCTTGATACACAATCGTATAATCAAAAGCAACATTTAGTGATTCAGTGAAGTCGCGTTCCAGCTTGCAACAAAGAAGCTTCCTAGTACATAGTTTTGTCTGAAGCGTACAAGAATCGTTATGTTTTCCTCAAACCTAGCTGTCAGATCTGTCGAGGCAAGTACCTCGGGATGGGGAAGTAAGATGTTCTTGATATGCTTCTTGTAGAATTGTCTCTGCACTGTCTTGTCACTTCATCCTCACTTCGTTCCCTATCGTTTCTAGCATTGTGTGTAGCAGAAATGACTCCTTTGGTGTACATTTTATAAAATGATTTTTGGTAATGATTTTCTCCAGCAACAAGGTATAAATTCAGCAAGACAATCATTTTTTATTACAATTGTGCGTGACCTTTCCGTACATTATTATTTACACGCAAATCTATACCTTGGAAGACAGGTTCTCTAGTTCTTTGTCCTTTGAGGTATTTACTTGATTTGTTGTAGAAGTTGCACATTTTATCGTTAACTTTGATGTATTTGGCTCAACTTTAAACACTATTCTATACAAGATCCCGATGTAATAAAAAATCATTTTGCTAGTGTATCCAACAATGTATCAATTGATAACAAGTCCTTTCATGAATTAATAAATTATTTTAGTACCCATAGTAAGGAACACATGAATAACAGTTTTGCTCTACAAATCGCTGAAGAAGCAGAAGTACTGCAGGCAGTGAAGAACATCACATCAAATGCTGCTGCTTTTCACGGAATCACAATGAAAATGTTAAAATTAGCTTAGCCTTTTACCCTGTCTCCTCTTACACACATTATAAATTTCTATATCACTAGGAGCTTTTTTCCTCGCAAATGGAAAGTGGCAAAGGTAATTCCCCTACCAAAGAAGCAAAAGATCATCTCTCCTAATGACTTGCTCCCAATAAGTATTCTCCTATAATGGCGAAACTACTAGATAAAATCGTTCATAACCAATTCATTGTTTACTTCTCAAATAACGGTATCCTGCCCCGCGTTCAATCAGTCTTTTGTAAAATGTACAGTACAACAACTCTACTCCAAGTAAGTGATGAAATTTTACGCTCCGTTAATAATTCACAGATTGTAATTTTAACACTACTTGATCTAACAAAAGCATTTGATTTAGTGCAGCATGATATTTTATTAGTTAAGATGAAATATTATAACTTCACCGATTCCTCTATTAAATGGTTTAAACCTGACCTATCCATCAGGCAACGACAGGTGTGTTTAAGAAACATGGCGGATACTAAGATATCTTCAACGGCAACAGTCGAAACTGGGGTACCTCAAGGCTCGATACTCGGTCCGTTACTGTTTCCTTGTATTTAACTGATATTGTGACAGTAATCAAACAATCAAATGTCCATTTTTATGCTTACGTCTTCTAATTATTGATTTCAGGTTCACCAACTCTGATTCAAAGTAAAGTTAATCTTTTGAATTATGGCCTTCGAGTGACTGACATATGGTGCAAACAGAACTGCTTAGTAATTAATCCTAGCAAGTGTAACTACACTGTGATTTAAATAATCTGAAAACTCTAACTCCCTATAACTTAGATATAAACATTCTTTATTTTCCCGTATCATACTCTAAAGTAGTGACAAATCTTGGACTCAATATCGATGACACCCTCAATTGGAATACCTACACAACCAAAATCTGTACAAAAGGTTTGTACATAATTAGATCTCTGTATCAACTAAGACATTACTTCAATGAGAGTACTAAACTACATCTTGTTCTAACTCTTCTGCTGCCACACTTCAATTATTGCGATGCAGTTTACAATCCGCTTTTATCAGTTAATAATATGCGCGCGATTCCAAGTGTACATAATTCTGTTATAAATGGGCGTTTTCTGTTTCTCTTTTTTCAAAGCTCGTGTAATATGGAGTATAACTTTAACTACTTTGTCTGTACATTACGTAATATTTTTTCTCTTGGTGTATGCTATATTTATTGTATTCTGTTTTGTTTTCTCTTGTATTTGGGTTAAGTGGAAGAGCAGCGTATACTGAACATCGCCCTACAAGAAAGGTTCATTCAATTCAATTCAATATTGCTCTGGAAGGTTTGCCTTCAGATTTTTCAATATTGTAACCCTGGAAAACGATGCAGAAGATTATTTTCTTTAACGTGAAAATATTTGCGGCGGTATCGAATATTTGATGCTTCTCCTTCTTCCACAACTTCAGCTATACTTAACGGCGAAACATACTTAGATTCGTGCAGTCCTAGACAACAAGTTCAAAATGTAAAGAGCTGAAATGGTGAAAGAACTGACACTAGAAAATCAGAATTGATATCAGAACTATAAATAATACGTCAGTACGAATTCAGTTCTTTCACCATGATGTCAATGAGCAAGTGTGAAAAGTTGCAGTTCAAGTTAATATTATTCATTCGCTACTCTGAACAACTAGAAACTAAAGTACTTCAGAATTCCATCAAGAACTAAAAATAAGTTATAGCTTGCTGCAGCTATTTGAGGTCCATATTATGCCAAACTAAAAAAGGGGAAAATTAATTAGACCTTACCTTCACTACTTAAACCCATTTAATTTTAATTATTTTTAAAGATCAATCCTAAAAACTGTGTCAGTGAAACTTGTTTCAAAACAGCTAAACTTGTTTGAAGCTACTGTTCATTTTTGCCCTACGAAACTGAAAGACATGTGCGTGAAATCCATTAAGATAGAAATAAATGCTGAAATATGCAATCTACTGTGATCATCATTACTTATAAACGTTTTTCTATTTATTGACTGTATAAATAACGTTCTTCTCATTAGGTTTGTCACCATAGAGCGAGCGAGAGAGAGAGAGAGAGAGAGACAGATTTGTCATCTCAGATGCCATCAATATTTGTTTTCGTTCAGGGTTTATTTGGAGGATTGTACACGTAGTATTGTCGCATGGTGGGATTTAAACCAGAATAAATTTTATATTGTCATCTGAAAGTAGTGGTTCTCTCCGGTCCCAACGTATCATGGTACCCGATTTTTTAATAAAATTTATTTTATCCTCTGTTATACATATAAATTAGCAAGTGATGTTAGTTATGAACCTGTGTTCGAAAAATGCATTCCAGGGCTGTCAACCGTGTCAGTGTTGAATCCGGGACACAATGAAAAATAAAGACATCGTAGGGGGTTCGAGATCGAAGTCGCAAAGGTAAGAAATTAGGATTTTTGTGACAATAAAATAGTATATAAAAATCATATACAATAGAATATTTATTTAAATTATTAAATACAGGAGAGTCATTAAACAGTCAAATCGTTTATAATTGTGAATAATAAAACAACATTTTTGGAAGACAAGAAATGTCTTTCTTCAAAGAAAATTAATTTACTTACGTGTCAAAATACATGGAAACATACAGAATTGCTATCCACAAAATATATTATTGTCATTCTTTCACTTTTAAAGTTTATTCCAGAGACGTAACTACAATACCGCGAGGTTGCTGAGGGATCGAGGTGTCCAGGGGGACCTACAGGCAACTTATAAACACATTTTTTTTAATGAGTTAACGCCAAACCCAAGAAAGATGACAAGAGAAGTTGCCTCAAATTTTGATTTTAAAACTTTTTCAGAGTTAGTAAACGAGAGGGTATTTTTATGCCTGGGCTGGAATTTTCATGCAGTTTGGAAAGAATAACTTTTAAAAAATCTGTCAAGACATTTCTGCACAGTTGTGAGGTTTTTACAAGCGGCAAGAATTTGATGAAATTGCATGTGACAAATGCAGTTATTTAACTTTCCGTTGCTGTCACAGTAAATTTAACAGCCCTCATCTCCTTAAGGTATTTTTGCGACAAAGAACTTAGCTGTGGGTATTCAAAATTGTAAATAAGTATATACTTTGTTAGGGAAGGGAGTAAAAAATTTCCGAAATAGGACTATTGGAATTTCAATTTTTCTACAAAGTTGTTAGAATTTCTGTACAAGCCGTGCATACCACATGCAAGTAATCTCCTGACATCACAAACTAGAAAGAAAAAAAATATGTACAATATAAAACAAGAATAACTTCTTTATGTTAATTTGTTCTTAAGATATGATTTGTGCAATGTAGTACCACGCTTTGAGCTTCAATTATAAATCCACAATGAAGTTTAAGAAGGAATATCTCAATAGAACATATTTGTTTTCGGAAGGAGAAAACAAAAATATGGTATCTTAAATTTCCATAAAAATATCCTGTGACTTCACCGGTGCAGTACATAGCCTGCTTGACTTGAGAGGGAACGGGTCAAGCCCGCTTCACTGTTCTGTGAGACAAACCACAACAACGGATCAAGAAATGTTAAATACATATCATTTTACTTTCGTTCTTGCTTTCTGATACTTTTCTCCTATAAAACCTTTTTCTTTTTACTCTTAACGAATTTAATAGCCAAAACAGCTGCGGTGTAACAGATATTATAATGCTCGGGTACAAGGTATTTAGAGCCACTAATCCCAAAATGCGGTTAGTTTGTATTTAGCTAACGGAATCAAGTCTTTCTCTCTCTCTTCCCTCTGTCTGGTGAAACCTGTAACCTAATTATCTCCATCGCGTCGTAATGAGACTCATTAAGCTAATTCGCTTTTGCTCAATATAGATAAGGAGATCGTGGATTTGGTTAGGGGCGGGGAGGGGGGGGCGAAAGATCTGTAACAAAAGATGTCTTTCCTGCCCTCGTATTTTAGTGCATATAAGATCTAAGTAAAAACAAAAACTGTTGAACAACGATTAACGGAACTATCACATGTTAATAATGATCACACAGGGAGGTGGAGAGGTCTCTTCACTTAAGGGCTAGGAAGCATTTAGCTTAAATTGCCACCATAGTAGAAAGAGGAGAGGAGGCAACAAGATTGTCGCTTGAATGTTTTCATTTCTCTGCATTTTGAGTGTACTTGAGTGTGTGTGTGAGAGTGGACGTTTCCTCTTACAAGAGTAGAGACTCACAGTTAACTACAGCGTGTGTGTATTTGTGGGAACGTGTGTGCTTGTGTGTGAGTGTGCCCTTTTAAGCACCCTGTAGTACATAAGAGCTGAGGGAGGAACTTGTTGGAATAGTAATCCGATTTTGAAAAGTATTTCATTATGTGAGCTAATATTACATCCAAAGGATTAGTGGATGAAATTTTAACGAGTTTTGAGTTTAATTCCACTTTAAATGTGTTTTTTTCTTCTTTACTTTATACTGTATTTAAGCTCTTCCACTTTTCTGCATTTCCTCTCTCAAAAGTATACTTCCTCTTTTTTTTTTTAAATGTAATCCGTACAGTGCACTGGTGCTTCATTTATTTCCTGATGGAACATAATTCAAGAATAACAAAAAAAAAAGTAAACTATATAATGTACTGTATGTGCTCTTAATGTAATGGATATATTAAAAGCATTTTCTTTTTTGTATTTAAAAGTTAAAGAGCATTTTTTATTTCACGCTCATGAGATTGTTGTTGCCATATTGTGCAAAATTTGGACAGTTCTTATTGGCCATATTCTATGAATCTGAGTGTACAATTTGGTCACATTTTTTAGTAAGTTTGGTTGCTAAGGAAACGCACTGACGCGAGTACGGATAAAACCCAGGTCAACGTCGTGACTAAACCACAAAAACACATGTATTTGTCACTTTTCTTGTTGTATGTTGAAATGATCGCTAAATTACAAGTTTATTAGTTTCTCTTGCAAACAAAACGTGCAAAATCCACATTCAGAAAGTGAAAATTTTCTTGAACGCAGAAAGTCCATAAGTTCAAATGCAAATCTTCTTGAGTGCACAAAGTCCACTTCTTAAGTCCAATGCAAATGTTTTTGAGTACACAAAGTCCACTTGTTAAGTCAAGTCCGAAGAAAATATCCTTGAGACTACAAAGTCTACTTTTTAAGTCCAATACAAATCTTCTTGAGCGTACAAAGTCCACCTGATAAGTCCAATACAAATCTTGAGTGTACAAGTATATTTCTTAAGTAGCCTACAATGCAAATCGTCTTTAGTGCACAAAGTCCACTTTTTAAATCCAATGCAAATCTCCTTGAGTGCACAAAGTCCACTTGTTAAGTCAAGTCCGATGCAAATATTCTTAAGAGAACAAAGTCTACTCGTTAAATCCAATGCAAACATCCTTTGGTGCACGAAGTCCACTTCTTAAGTTCAATACAAATCATCTTTAGTCCACAAATTTACTTCTTAAGTTCACGGCAAGTCTTCTTTAGTGAACAAAGTCCACTTCTTAGTTCATTGCAAATCTTCTTGAGTGCACATAGTCCACTTGTTAGGTCCAATGCATATCTTCTTGAGTTTACGAGGTACACTTGTTAAGTCACGTCCGATGTAAATATTCTTGAGAGTACAAAGTCCACTTAAGTACAATGCAAATCTTCTTGAATGTACAAAGTCTACTTCTTAGGTCCAATGCAAATCTTCTTCAGTGTACAGAGTCCACTTGATAAGTCCAATGCAAATCTACTTGAGTGTTCAAAATCCACTTTTTAAGTCCAAAACTAAGATAAAGTTTTGTGTAAGAAGTGTAAGAAAAATTTTTGTTTGTTTTTGACAGCGTGAAAGGAATCTTGTATCCTAGGTTTTTATATATAAACAATATTAATAACAATACAGTTCTATGATAATTCTTTGGATTGCCTGCTTAGGATTACGCTCTCTCTCTCTCTCTAGAATATACAAATTAAATAAGTCGTAGTCGAACCGGCAGACCGTGCGCATGTGCTCTCCCCAGCCTTTAGCAGAGAGCATCCAATTGGGATGATTTATGACGAAGTCCCGACAAGACCATTCAAACGACACTTCAAGCATATTCGTAGCTTTTTGTAATTCCTAAATTGAAATTTGCTGACTGGCGGACAGATATGATCTAGCCGACCTTGAACTTGCCTCACCGAGGCTTTTCCAAGTAGTTTCTAAAGGTTCGAGAGACAGATGGACGGATATAGCGGTCATATTAGGCTTCCCAACCTCCCAACTTAGTGAAAGTTGAAACAACCTCAGCAGCACATCAGTATCGGCTGATATGAGTAAAGGACAATTTGCAATTTCGAACGAATCAGGGAGCATGTTTTATATACGTTATCTTTGTATATCACGTGTCATTTCTCCATTACATAGACATTCTGGATGAAGTACAAGACGTTTCTCATGTTTCAGGAATAGCTTTGAATGTTGAAATATCGTGCCACGCCAATGTAGATCAGAACGTCAACCATGATCGATATCCGCGCTATTGGTCTGATATCCTTGTGCTGCTATGGATAAGGTGCGAGACGCGAGAAATACTTGCGCGAAAGTATGCGAGACTTTTGCTCTCGCCTCCCTTCTTGTATCATTCACTATCGCCTCGCCTCGCAGTTATGTACCGCTCTCTGACTCTCGCCTTGCAGTGAAACACTAAATTAAACACTCATTTACACATGAACAATAAGGTAGGATCAAAAATAAAAGTCGTTTGTTTCTTAATAGTGAAAGTAAGTTGAATTTAGTTTTCCTGAATAAGCCTTCTTTTATAAACATAAATTCTTGAGGCGGCGAAAGAGCTTTCAAATTTTCATAATTGTAAATTTTGTGTTAATGTTAACATGTATAAATTTGTATATATTTTTTTTATTTACTCAACCTTTGGATTTGCATTTTAAATCTGTAAACAATAAAAATCAAGTCTCCAACTGTGACAACGGTTACTCCTTCAGGTATCGCATGAGCAACGAGTCCTATCGCATAGTAGGGGTGACAGTTGCAGAGCTAACAACTTCTAAAATGTAAACTCAAAGCGTAGTTTCAGGTTTAGAAAGTGTCACAAATAAATTTATACATATGTATACATGTAACAGTCATGCAGATTTTGCAATAATGAAAATTTCAAAGCTCTTGCGCCGCCTCAAGAATTTATGTTTAGAAAAGAAAGCTTATGCAGGCTTATTCAGGAAGACCAAATTCAACTTCTTTTTAACAATTAGTGAATAATCACACATATTTACTTTTTTCATGCCACACTAATAAAACGACAGTGTGTGAAATAATCAGTGCATTAACACTCTTCAAATAGGCGAGGAACCGATCTCTCCAAACGGACTTAGTTTTCGAGTTACAAGCAAATGTCGAGAGACAGGCTGAAATCAATTTTAATCGAAATTTCATATCGAAATACACTCCCAAAAAAGTTCTCCAAAAGAATCCTGTGGCAACTCCCGTTATGACGTCGTCAAAATGGTGGACAAAGGTTGTGATTCGAAATTCTTTTCTTCATAATCAAAAGAATTCAGTGCACTCAAATGTTCAGATACCACATGAAAACTCGTTAGAAAACTATATGAAATCTACTGACACTAATTTTGTTACATTTACAAGCATATTGTGGGAGATATTCAGAGTAAAATTCAAAATGGCAGCGTAAAAATAGATGATCCTGCAGATATATATGCCAATATAGAAGAAACAAAAAAAGAGCAATATTCTAGCTGGCCCCAACGTGATTCCGAGAGTAACGAATCGTCGCATGGAACGACACAAGTTTCATTGGAACAGGTTACAAAATTAGCGAAGAACTGTGCTTGTATATGATATGTGATAATGAAATATACATACTTTTCTCTTTTATTCATTGGTAGTGCCATGCACACTGTCTTTTCCTCACTGGCCACGGCTGGTAGAAACACAAATTGTGACGCATTTAAGACCTATTATTGTCACCAATGCAGATATCAAAATATTGCAAAGGCTAATAAACAACAGAATAAATTCGCATATTGAAACCTTAATTACCCCAATTCATTGCGGTGCTGGAAATAACAAACCAACGTACTCATGCATAACAAACATTCGGGACTTCATATTTTTTTAAAAAACAAAACAGAGCATTCTGCAGCCCTGTTGAGTGTGGATTTCCAAGAAGCATACGACGCAGTTCCACTTTGATATTTACAACAGTCCTTGTAAAAATTTGGATTTGGTCCAGAAAAAATGAGAATGATATCAGCCATATACACGGGGCGCAAAGCTTTTATGAAAGTACAGGGAACTCTTAGGAGAGAAATAAAACTACAAAAAGGCCTCCAACAGGGAGACCCTACCGCGCAAAATTTGTTTAGTGTAAGTTTAGCCTCTCTTATTTGTTCTCTGCAAAAAAAAAAAAAAAAAAAAAAAAGATAAAACAGGGGTACAGATCTATCACAGCCAGTTTGCCGTACAATCGTATGTTGATGACGTGTTATGTTATTTATCATCTTCAATAGACCTTCCAAACATAATACTGTAGAGAGAATCTCAATGTACGAAGCACACTCAGAAGCTCGTCCAAATCAATGCGAAACAAAAATATTGAACCTAAATGCAAAGAAGAACCAGGAAATTCACTGTATTTCAACACCGTACAAAAGATCAAACTCTTAGGACTGGCATGGACCCCAAGCTTGAAGTTGTAATGAGCTGCTTATAATCAACACACTTATAATCAAGTCCTACAAGGAATGCGACATTTCTTGTATCTTCATAAAGCCAGAAATCTGGATTTATTTTCCAGAGTATTATTTCTGAATCAATATGTTTTGAGTAGGCTGTGGTATGTAGCCCAGGTATTTTACCCCGCTCCAAACATTGTACGGCAACGTAAAAGTGCAGCGAAGTTTTTTCTATGATCTAGACAGCCTATTAGAGTATCGTACCAAACAGCCATTTTACCCCTTGAATGAGGAGGACTAAATATGCAAGACAGAAATTCAAGCATACAGTTTGAATATGAACAGAGTCGTTAATACATTATGTCAATATCAGAATACATTAACAGGTACAATATCAGAGGCCTCTGTATCCATGTCATGGATTTCACCATGCAATTTACCATTTATCCATGGGCACACAAATACCCGTATCTAAGAGAATTCTTAGTAGATTTAGCATAAAATAGTAATCGAACCCGTCAAGGAATTGTCACCGTCGACTGGTATTTTAGAACTTCTATACGCAGTCCTGTGATGCACTTCTTCTGGCTGGGTTCCAGTGCTACCAACCCACGGACATTCGTCTTTTGTCTTAAGACCACTCACAGTGTGCGCGCGGCCAAAACATTGCTCGTCCTTCTTCTTTCAGCTGTACCACGGTAGAAAAAGTTAATGGTTGCATACGACGCCGCATCAGTGTGTATTTCCTATTCAGAAACAAGTACCTAATGACCACGCGGTCATTCAAACGCTACTCACTCATCAAAGTTGCCATCTCAACTGTCAGACTGTTGGAACGAACAACTTGGTGTGGGCACACGTGGCACACAATGTTGAAATTTCATACTAACAAGTTCTTTCCAGATTCGCTAACTATGTCGAACACTCGTTGTATAACTAAACGTAGAGTTTCAAAGTCATAGAAAGTAGAGTACAGGGAAATTTTCTCTCCACTAACAATTTTCAAACAATTTCTTCTAACTAACCTTGCGGCAAAATCTAGCATTTATTTGCAAACAAATTCCAAATTGACAATTTGTTTTAAAACGGTTCTCACAGTATCGGTCAATTACCTGATTGAGTTGAGAGGATAACGACAAGTGAAACAACCTATGTAATTTCCTCTAGATAGTTCCAAATCCTTATTCTCCCATAATGCCAAGCATCCCTTATGAAGTAGAGGACATAATATCGTAAAGGGTACGATAGTTCGTAAAGGGTTCAACTAGTCTGCATTCTTACTGAAAGTTACCAGGTGTATGCATAAGTAGTTTCCGATTTACCTAAGAGATGGGGCCAGCGAAAAGTACGCAGCGTACTCATTTGACACATACGTCATTTAGATCCTCTGACATTAAACTACAAACACACACAAGTTGAGTCCGCCAAACACTAGCGTCTTTGTTTTATCGTTCAGTCATCATGTCGAAGTTTGTGCCTGAAAAAGAACATTTCCGGCACGCATTGCTTTTCTTATTTAATCAAAAGAAAAAGGCTGTTGAAAGTCATTGTGTGCTGGTAGAAACATATGGTCAACACGCTCCATCGATTAGAACATGTGAGACATGGTTTCGACAGTTTAAAAGTATTGATTTCAATGTGAAAGACTGCGCGCTCTGGTAGGCCACAAAAGTGCGAAAACGAGCAATTGCAGGTGTTATTGCAGGATGACCCAACTCAAACTCAACAGCAATTGGCAAAAGCATTAAATGTGTCACAAGAAATAATCAGCAGACGTTTACGAGCAATGGGGAAGATCAATAAACTGGGTAAATGGGTCCCACACGATTTGAATGAACGTCAAATGGAAAATCGCAAAGTCACTTGTGAAATGCTGCTTCAACGCCACGAAAGAAAATCCTTTTTGTATCAAATTGTGACGGGTGACGAAAAATGGATTTATTTTGAAAACCCGAAGCGGAAAAAATCCTGGCTTTCACCTGGCGAAGCCGGTCCTTCAACACCAAGGCCAAATCGCTTCGGCAAGAAGACCATGCTTTGTGTCTGGTGGAACCAGAGCGGTATTGTGTATTATGAACTCTTGAAGCCCGGCGAAACCGTTAATGCACAACGCTATGGCCAACAAATGATTAATTTAAATCACGCATTGATCGAAAGACGACCGGAATGGGCCCGAAGACATGGCAAAGTGATTGTGTTACACGACGATGCGCCGTCTCACACAGCAAAAGCAGTGAAAGACACCTTGAAATCGCTTGGATGGGACATCCTCCCGCACCCGTCGTACTCCCCAGACCTGGCGCCATCTGACTATTACCTCTTCGCATCAATGGGGCACGCGCTTGCAGAGCAGCACTTCAGCAATTTCGAAGACTTTGGGAACTGGCTCGACGAGTTGTTTGGCGCAAAAGACAAGCAGTTTTTCTGACATGGTATCCATCAATTACCTGAGAGATGAGCGAAATGTGTAGAAGCCGATGGCCAATATTTTGAATAAAACAAAATTAATTTCCCTTGAAAATTTACGTGTTTTCTTTACAAAAAAAAAGAACGGCAAAAACTTATGCATACACCTGGTACAACTATATTTAATTATCTTTTAAAGAAGTTATTTTGCACATAATGAACATAAAAAAAAATAAAAGATAGCTACTTTTAAAAAATTAATTTGAGAATAAAATTGCATATACACCACGAGAATTAATTTATAGAACCTGTAACTGACGTTGTTTCTATATTAATGAAATGACCTTTGTCAGGTTCTTAATATTAATAATAATACAAATAGAAAGAGATACTTTATGCAAATACGAGAGAGAGAGAGAGAGAGAGAAATGCACATGGTAATGGAAAGTTTTAATCTTTAATACCTCATGTTCTTTCCCCATTATCAGTTCGTAGAAAAGCATATATCAGTTGATTGGTTTGCAGCCACCTGCTGAAATTTAAACGAGTTTATCAGGTTATGTATTGTACGCATCACTGAATGTTCAATTTACGCGGTTACAATTTGGAATACCAGAGAGCAGTAGCAGCAACAAAATTGTGAAAAGAAAATGTCATATGCAGGTTTATATTATATAACAAAAATTTGAGGTTGAACTTTTTCTACTCTAGGCCGTTACTAGGTCGCTTTCATGTTTTGCGATATCTACAAAATTGAGGTTAGACATTAGTTAGCATTTATTAGAATCTTGTAGAAACATCAAACTCATTTTCTTCCGTAGCATATTTCTATCGATTCAAACATAATCTGTAAGCATTTGTGAGAGACCATATTGTCTGTCATTGACACATTCATTTGTATTTTTAAATCAATTTTTAGTAACTCTCTTTTCCCTAACTATTTCTCGAACATAACATGATTTAGGATCCTAAATTTAGTATATGACAGCAGTGCCGACGCAAGGCAATCTGGGGCCCGGGACAAGTGAATTTGATTGAGGCCCTCTCGCGAACGCAACCGTGAGTTATAAATAATGCATGTTGACTCTATCTAATGTGCTGATATAAAACAACAATAGACCCTAATGTTCCTTAACAATATGTTGTAGTTCCTTAGTTACCCTCAAAAGCAACATGAATAATATGTGTTATTATATAGGTATGAGTAATGCAAGTGAAAGAAACAGTGAAAATAAATGCTGTTGATGATATCAAGACTAGCTTCCTTGTTTTTGAAGCAAATGTAATTTCTAGCATTGTATAAAAATAATTATCAATATTACTAATAAAACACAAGGAACTTCAAAGCATTCCAAAACAAACGTAACCAAAAATGTTGAATTAGTAAACTATATAGACATATGGAAAACACAGAGACTAGCAATTATCTTTGAAGTCGTCCATTTCCAAACGTTTCCTTGTCCAAGCGCCATAAACGTTAGGAAATTGACACAAACACTCGTTATACACTTCTAATTTTTCAACGTTAGGGAACATTTCCAGGTATCTTAAAACAGTTGGAGAAGGTAGTACTTACTTACTTACTCTATGCCTTACGGAACTCGCAAGTTCATCGCCATAGTAACAGACGTTCGCCATCGGGATCTATCCAGGACAAGATCAAGCTAGTTTTCATCCCAAACACCTACTCCACGAAGATCTCTTCTACTATTGTCCTCCGACGTCGTCTCGGTCTTCCCGCTGGTCTCTTTCCCTCCGGCTTTCCAACCAAGATGGAATATAATCTTCGTTTTTCTCCCATTCGAGCTACATGGCCTGCCCATCTTAGTCGTCGTGATTTCAATATTCTTACAACGTCGGGTGAGTCGTACAGTCCGTGAAGTTCTTCATTATGTAGTCTCCTCCGATATCCAGTCATCTCGTCCCGTTTCGATCCATATATCTTTCTCAAAACCTTATTTTCAAACACTCGTAATTTATGTTCATCTGCTAGGGTCGTACTCCAACTTTCGCAACCGTAAAGTATTACCGGCAGAATAACGTTCTGTTTATTTTCATGTTCGACTTCCTTGATATTAGACGCGAGGTTACGAGTTTCTAGACTGAACAGAAACATGCGTTGTCCGATGCTAAGCGACTTTTTATTTCTTCGTTGTCAAGAACACGAACCGTTGATTCAAGCTATTCAACGTTAGTCCCTTTTTGTCCTCTTTTATTTTTAAAATCGCATATTCTAACGCAAAGTTAAAAGTAGTGGTGACAAGTCATCATCTTGTTTCAATCCGTTACGAATCTTGAAATTATCTGACGTATTATTACGTACCCGTACTCTTTTTGTGGGTTCGCTGAGTCACATTCTCACAAGTTTAACAAATTTATCTTGAATTCCAAATTGCCAGGATACTGTAAAGCTTTTCCATTTTGACAGAATCATAAGCCTTCTTAAAATCAATGAATAGCTGATGAACAGTCCCATTGTATTCCCATTTCTTCCCCAAGATTTGTCTCAATGCGAAAATCTGGTCCAACTTGGGTCTATTTCTTCTAAATCCACATTACACTGCAAAAAATAGTTGTGTTAATCCAACACAATGCGGTGTCCCAGCGTGACTACCACTTTTGTGTGTTAAATCAACACAACACACGGTGTTGATTTCGGTACTGTGAAAAAAAAAGTTACGACTGCAGTGACATTTGAACATGTGTTGCTCAGTTAGAAGTCAAGCGGCTTACCAACTTCGCTAAACCGTCAGATAGAAAATGTAGCAGATCCAAACGAAATTTACTGAACAACATTTGAGTTAAATGGCTACACTATAGATTTAAACAGTGTATGGGATCAAATATATGTTGCTGAACCCCCAAAACAAACTAAGTTACTTGCACAACTTATCCCATGGTTTAATCACTTCCTATTTGTCAGCTTAGAACCAGAATTCCCTATCGTTGAGAATATTATATTTCTATGAAAGCAAGCAAGATGGCGACAGTCAAACACTTGAGCAGCATTACTGCTTTCTTATCGTAACATGTCAAATGCAGCGTTTGCTTTCATAGAAATGGAACATATTCTCAATAAATGGGGATTGTGATCCCTAGTTAACTAACAGAAAAGTGATTAAATCATGGCATAAATCATGAGAGTAACTTTGTTTGTGTTTGGGGTTCAGCAACACTTTTTTATCCTCTATATTGTTTCAATCTAGTACTCATTCCGTCTGCCGATATAGCGAAGTCGGTAAGACGCTCGTCTTCTAACTGAATAACCCATGTTCAAATCTAGCTGCAGCCGTAAAATTTTTTCTCCCAGTGCCGAAATCAAAACCGTGTGTTGTGTTGATTTAACACACAAAAGTGGTAGTCACGCTGGGACACCACATTGTGTTGAATTAACACAGCTATATTTTACTGTGTAGTAATCTGGAATTATTTCATCTACGTATATACTTAGGCGAGTTAACAGTATATTACTCAATACTTTGTAACATGTTGGGAGTAACGAGATTCCACGGTAATTACAGTCCGATCTATCGCCTCTTTTATAAACCGGAACTATTATTGTGTTGTTTTTTTTTCATTCCTTTGAAAGCTTTTCCTTTCTCCATATAGCGTTTATAAATTTATGCAGTTCCTTGATTGGTTTCTTTCCCGCTTTAATTAATTCTGCTGGAATATTGTGTATTCCCGGTGATTTGAAATGTTTCAATTTCTTTATCGACATTTCGATCTCGATCCCGCTAGGTCGGGTACCCACGCTTCTGCGGTATTTCTGCGAAATAACTTTTCCACACATCGATAATTTTAGTCGGATCCGCCTGAAGATCTCCACCTTCATTTCTAATCATCTTTAACCTCGGCTCGTAACCTTTTCTTAACGAGTTTACCCCTTTGTATAGATCTCATACGTTATTTGTCTTTCCGTTTTTCTCATATCCTAAATTTTCCGCGTCATATATTCTCGCTTTTTGTTTCTGAACCCGCGTGTAGCGTTGCGCTTCGCGTTACTGTAGTTGTTTGTATTTGCTTCGCTTTTATTATCTAGCCATCGTTGTCTTGCTTGTTTTCGTTCCTTATCAAGTTTAAGGCATTTCTTAGCAAACCAAGGCTTGTTTTTCTGCTATTTCTTCTAACCTACACGTTCCCTCGCTGCGCTCTTCACTGTATTACGAATTGCCTCCCACATTTTACTTACATCAATTGCACTATTAATTTCATCTTTATTAATTATTACTACTCGAATCAGCTAAGATTTCGAACGTATTTGAGATTGCGAGATGATAGTCTTTCACGCTTCGAATATCTAATCGTTTAATTTCGAATTTAACTCCTTTGCTTTCTCTGTTCGCGATGTATAGCTATTCTCTCGCTTTTGTGGTCACTAACTGATGGTCGAAGTTACCTTCCGCTCCCCTGTAGGACTAACATCCATTTAATTGATGTGTCTTCTTCTATCTACTAATATGTGATCGATCTGGTTGAGCGTTTTGCCGTCCGGAGATACGCATGTGTATTTGTGTATGTCTTTGTGCTGGAAGTAGTGCTCTTTACTACAGTAAAAACTGCATATCCCGGAACCTTTATAAGAAGGAAACTTGTAAATACGGAAATAAATTCCCCAGAACGGATCGATTTTATATTTAAAAATTACCTACTTAAGGCGGAAACTCCCGTAACACGGAAACGCACGAGATATTTTTATTCTCAGTTAGACGGAAATTTCTTCCTTCATATTATTTCTTTCGTAACAAAACAATTCAATAGGTGGAGAAACGTGTTGTCACTTTATTATCAGTAGTATTGTTGATTCGAAATAAAGCGCTTGCACGGTTATTGTTTCTTTCTTAACAAAATTGTAAGTTATTGTTGCACGAGCTTCAACGTCTCATTTGTGAGCATACTGCATTTTTTAATCTCAGTTGTACTCGAACTGTGATAGGATTTAGTTTCGATTTGGATTCTTCGCAGAAATATCTTCAAAACGTACGTGCAGAACTCTGACTTTGATGGAGAAAATGAAGGTCATAGAAGAACACGAAATAGAAAAACATTCTACCAAGGAACCAACGGCAAAATTCAAGGTTAGTAAAACTCAAATTTAAGACATTTTAAAGAGTGCTGAAAAAATTAAATCAGAATGGTTTAAAGAAACATCAGATGAAGTGAAGCGTTTGGGCAAAATTTATGTCAATAAAGAGATTAAGAATGCTGTATACGAATGGTTCGTTAGTTCCCGCGCGAAAAGGATGTCAATTATTCAAACGCAAGCATTGCAATTGGCTACAGCATTAGGGATTGTCATTTTCAAAGCTTCTAACGGATGGTTAGAAAGTTTCAGAACTCGCCACAACATAGTGTTCAATCGTGTTTGTGGTGTAGCCAATGATGTTGATGTGCAAACAGTTTCTGAGTGAAAAGGAAAACTATGTGCTTTGGTTGAAGGATATAAAGCAAGAAATATTTTTAATGGAGATGAAACAGGGCTTTTCTTCCGCGCTTTGTCAACTCAAACTTTAGCTGTGCGTGGTGACAAATGTATTGGAGGGAAAATGTCTAAGGAAAATTAACATTGTTTCTTTGTGCAAACATGGAAGGAAAATTTGAAAAAACCTGTGGTGATCGGAAAATCTGCATGCCCTAGAGCTTTCAGAAATTTCAACCGCTCTTCTCTACAAATGACTTGGAAAAATAACAAGCCTGGATGACTCGTTCTATAATGGAGAAGTTTCAATATGGAAATGAGAAACGAAAATCGCAAGGTCATTTTTTTTTTTTTTTTTTTTTGGATAATGTAACATGTCATCCAAAACTCGAAATGTTAAATGTGAAACTGGTATTTTTCCCTCCCAACACTACATCTATCACTCAGCCTATGTACCACGGTGTAATTTGACACTTAAATCATTTTACAGGAAGCTTGTGTTACAGTCATTGGTTGCCAAGATGGGTACATGTATGGCTGTAGCAGAGGTTACGAAGCAAATAAATCTTCTGGGTGCTGTAAAATGGATTCATCAACAACCTATGAAGAACGTCAGTCCAGAAACTAACAAAATGCTTTCTTGCGAAGACATAACTGTCGAACATGAACAAGTGAAGGAGAGCTTAAGTGCCATTGCCAACATTTGTAAGGAGACAAATTTGATAATTGTACCTGAGAATATAATCAATTTCGACAACGAATTGGCAACAGAACAGGATGTAGAGAAAGCTGTCGATTCACTAAATCTACAGAAAGCTGGACAAGATACTTTGAAATGTAAAGAGAATGATGATGTTGTAGAAGAGGACGACGAAGGGGAAGAAGAAATGCCACAAGAGTTGAAGATTTCTAGTTACAAACATGCACTGTTGAATGTGAACGAAATACAAGAATTCGGTGGTTCTCGAAGCGTCTCTGATTTGATTGGACATTTACAAATTGTAGAAAACCATGTACTTGATCGTGTTGTGAGCAAAACTCGTCAACCAACTTTGATGAAGCTGTTGGGAAAAAAATTTAGTGCGTATACAGTTATACAAAACTGTAATTTAAAAATGTAAGTGTACCAAAATGTGTAGTTGATCTACATTATTTGCTGTGTTTATTGCAAGTGTATCGCATGTTTGTTCATGTAGTACAGTACATTATAATTAATGCAAAATGATAATGTTCTTTTTAAGTCAACCCTGTATGAGAAGGAAAACTGTCAACACGGAAAATTTGGCTAGTAACCATCATGTTCCGGGATATGCAGTTTTCACTGTAGTGTATGTACTTTCTATACATATGTAGTAGGTTTTTCGAGATCGCGAAAGTTATCAGTATTTCTCCATTGTTGCAGGTGATTTTGTGAATGCTGTATTTGCCTATAGTATGTCTATATTTTTTCTCCCTACCTACCTGGGCGTTGAAATCACCCAACACAATTTTCGTATTAATTTCGGTAATCGGTCAAACAACCTTTCTATTATAGATCCTCGTAAAATGAATCTTTGTCGTTATCATTAGCCTGTTTGGTCGGGACATAAACATTTATTAAAACCGTGTTGCACCATAACCGTGTACCGTAACGTACGATAATCTTTCGTTGACGAACTCAATATTCTGCACCGCCGGAAGTATACTGTTCTTAATAAGGAATCCAGTTCCGAAATCGTGAGACTGTGTTCCCCCATAGTAGAAAGTGTACTTGCCCTGTCAGATGCTATCTTGACCCTCCCACCGAACTTCTTGTATAGTTAATATATCCAGCTCGTACTTCTCGGTCTCGCCTTTTGAAGAGCTCCCGTTTTGTATAACGATCTACGTTCCACGTTCCTATTCTAAGCTCATTCCTAATCTTGTTCTTTGAGCAGCCTGAAGCAGTCCACGCCCGGAGATACGAATGAGGGACTAGTTTACCTCCAGAATATTTTACCCCAGGAGAATCCATGAACCATCTGTTACTATTTCTTGACATGATTTAGCTGTGTAGATTTGTCAGTTCTACGACCTCGCAGTAAAGACAGACATTCAAGATGTCGTCCTCTGTTCATCTCTTAGCCTTGCCGATCTCATTCATCTTCAGCCTCAGGGTGGTAATGGTGGAGCTGATTCTCCTCACCATGATATTTTTGTTCGTGCTTATCTTCTCCTAGCCTTTGTAGATCGCTCTACTAATTGCAAGTCCGCAGTACTGGTTTTGGTCCGCCCCGTAATATTTCCGGTACCCACCATATCTGGTCGGCATTCCCCTATCCGCCACCTAGGGGGGGGGGGGGGGCTGGTGGAAGACCAGTAGCTCCAACCAAGTGGAGAAGGTAGTAGGCCTAGTACTTTTGCAAAATATTATTGGAAAAGATAAAATTGTATAAAATTTTTACTGTAAATTATGTTTCTGTCCATTATCATCTCACGAAATTCAAATGAATTCGATGACTTTTGGAATCTCAAAATCTTACTAATGGGTTCGAAAGTGATAAAACGAACTCAACAATGCCAATATCTTAAATTCAATTTTTTGGCAGAAGAACCCGTTTCGAAATGGACATCTGACTTGTACCTGCTGTAGTAATATTTCAGGTAAGCTGTGCGCATACGTCTAGGAAAATAGACACTTTACGTATTACTAAATCCTAGAAAATTTGTCAATTTGTTCTCAAGAGCTCCAGCTAATCAGGAGTGCAATCATCACTTCTGAAAAACTTATATCACTTTTCAGAGGTAAGAACTCATGGAAGAAGTGGTATGAACTTTTTCACCTTAGAAGTCAGAGCGTAGGCCCCACTTTCCTCCCTTTCTTTCAATGATTCTAATCCATCACTCTTGCACACCAGCTTCCACTCCACCCCATTTCACTACATAGTTACTACTGTTAACCAAACCTTCTCCGCTAAATTTCATTTACAAAAGATACGGATTTTATACGCATCATCCCAAGCTTTTATGCGCTCAACGCGTTTTCTTACGTTTGCGGAAGTTTTTTTCGTAGAAGGATGCAGCCAGTGGCAGCTAAATGTTAGATGCCCTGAAAGCATTTATTCTAAAATTTCTATTAACGAAAAATTAGAACTTGGCTCGCTTAGTCTTTTTTGTCCCTCTCGATGAATTTAGGAAATGTAGTGTTTCGATTCACATATATTGCAAAAACGTTAGGATAGATCTCAAAAGTACAGTAAAGATATGATTGCATAGTAACCGAACTAGAAAACCTACCATCAGTGCCGTAGTGAGGGTGAGGCACCTGCCTTGGGTGCCAAAGCTGGGGCCCCAAACGGTGGCGTCGACATATGAAAGAAAAAACTCCAAATTTGCTAAGCGCGAAATAAAAATTTGTTAGGTTGAAAAACAAAAGTCTGTTTTTTACGCAAGTCACAGGCAATGGCGCTGCCAGTGCGTGAGTCACTAGCCATATAATCAGGGAAACATTAGAGCAGCCACAGGCACAGACAGCGAGTGTGGACGAGAAGACAGGGACAGAGTATCGTGTTGGTGAAATTGAGACAGATAATGAGCACATTAGACGCTGTTTACCTTTAGAGTTTGATAAAGCCAATGATACGGCTGCAGTACCTGGAAAAATTATGGTAAAAATGCAGGTGACCATAGAACATGTCATCGGTGGTTTCGAAAATTCATT
This sequence comes from Lepisma saccharinum, assembly GCA_022664845.1. Lineage (NCBI taxonomy): Eukaryota > Metazoa > Arthropoda > Insecta > Zygentoma > Lepismatidae > Lepisma > Lepisma saccharinum. The sequence continues at coordinate 15,162 of JAGDQP010013243.1, read as the reverse complement.
GACAGTGACAGAAGCTGTCAAGATCAACCACGGTCCACACGTCCAACAGTGTTCCGAAGAGGATCTTGACCAAGCCATACATAACAGCCCGAATCCAACTATAGAAGAATTAAACGAAAACTCTCCAGGTGTACAGAACAACAGTTGAAGCACGGTTCGAATAGCTGGGTTTCATCACAAAGCTTTATCGTTAAGTTTCACATTAGTTAAATGCAATTCAATTGGAGATGTGCGTCGCAACTTTTCCTTGCGTTTCCGGTTCAAAACTGACCTGTTCTTGACACGTATTGTCACGAATGATAAGTTGGTTCTGTATCGGAATGCAAAGCGTGGAAGTGTTGTGTGTCGCTTTTCTGAACCGCTTCCATCAAAATCCAAACGAGAACTTCATCCCAAGAATGTGATGTTAAATGTGTGGTGGCAAGTCAAATATATAATTCACTGGGAAGTCCTGGAACCTAACCAATCCATGAATGCCACCTTCTATTGTCAACAGTTAGACAAACTGCGAGCAGCGTTGCTATAGTAACGGCGATGCCTCGTCATCCCCGAGGCATCCGGCACGATAACACCAGGCCATATGCTGATGTCATCACCTGTAAAAAAATAATGGACTTTGGTTTTGAGGTTTTACCCCATCCACCCTATTCTCCTGATTTGGCCTCTACACACTGTTATATATTTATGTATCTATTGCTTATATTTTGGACAAGGCTAAAACATATAATAGGAATACTAACTACGGATTTTACTACACACTTGTTAGTCTTGACGCCAGACACACTCTCAATTAACAGTGCTTTATTATTCATGTTAACAGGTGCCGAGAAATCTTCCAAACATGCATAAGACCCAATTCCCAGTAACTACGCATGCAGAACACATTAACTTTAACATTTAATTCAATTAGGATCAATATACCCTTATCCAATCATTCACGTGTGTATACTGGATCAGTGCGCTAAGCATATCTCTGATATTTCCCAGTTCAAAGTTATGATACCAGATTACCAAGTCAGAATATCACGATGCCCCACAAAGCACAAAGATAAGTAATGTAGCACGACTCAACTTGCTTGTTTCCGTATACGTAAAGCCTATTTAATATACAAACAAATATATTAGTCGCTGTGCGCACTATAAGACATATTTACACAAACACCAAGTTTTCCAGAACGATGATATTCAAAATATCATTATTGATTCAATGTAAGAATCACTCATTTTCATGTTGTTTTGTTTGTTTGTTTATTTCTTCTTCGTTGGCTACTCTACATGAGCCTGCTTTAACGAGGACAATTGAAGCCAAAGTTACTGATTCTACTTTAATCTATTAGTCAAAGCCATTACATTTTCTTCTTAAGCATGCAAGATAATATTATCCGTGACTTTAAATACCACTTTTATCCTGAGAATGTCTTAGCGAAACGTCGATGTGAGATTCTTCCAAGTTCCAATAGATATAGGAGACGGAGAGAAACGAGTTCATATATATATTAACAACTATCGTTTTTAGTCCTGATTGCCTCATGTCTATCTTCAAATAACATACAATTGCATATATCTTGCAGTGAAGTTTCACCAATGTTAAAATTACAATACGAACAGCACACCTATAGCTTTATAGATTTAGTTCTATTTTATTCAGATTTTTTTTTTTTTTAGGATAAGCATGTTAGATAATTTTACCAATCTTTTGAAAAAAAAGGAATGAATAAGATAAACAGTGTCTTTACTAGGATCAAATAGGAGACTTTCGAGAGATATCGGTTTCCTGATTTTAGTTCGGTACAGGGCCTTTAGCAGAGAATTGCGATTAGCTTTATATTTACTGCAGTGAGCAAGGACATTAATAATATCCTGTTCAGCTGACATGCATTCGCACATTGGAGAATCACTACAGCCAATCCTGTGCATATGAGCTTTAAGACGCGTATGATTAGTACGCCCACGTAGAATAGTTATTAATATTTTACGAGGTATTTGGAATTTAGAAAACCATGGATTGTTATCCTGTTCATTAAAATAATTATTAAAAATAGAACCCGAGAGGAAAAGCTCGTTTAATAATGTAGATCTGTCTTTCTGCTTAATGACGTTTAAAACAAGAGGGATAGTGTCTTTCCAGTATCTCCGTGTTTTGGTAATAAAAGGTAAAGATGTACTAGAACGAGCTAAGCCATCAACGATAGCCGGAGAATACAGCGGATTACCATAGCATATGACCTTTCCATGAGCTCCTACGTAGGTAAAATGAATTGTTTTACCCAATTTGAGGTTAAGATAGTACATTTCTAGAATATCAAAGATAATAGGATGGGATTTAAACAGATCGCAGTAGTTCCTTTGTATTGAAAATAGAGCACTTTGAGAATCAGTGAGGATTAATATTTTCTTATTGGGAAGAAGCAAAGAATACCCTAACGCCTTGTAAATACCAAAGCATTCCAGTTAATAAATATTGAATGAAGATTCCAAACGATACTTAAAAGAATATTTTTTCTGAGGATCATAGACAGCACACCCACCCCCATCCTTATTCTTACTACCGTCAGTAAAAAGAAAATAAAATTCTTCCCATCTCGATTTGTATTCTTCTATTTGGGTAACAGGAGAAATGAATATCCTGTAAAGTTTCTAGCGGGCAAGTAATTTTGTAAATAAGCTCTTTCCTCGGTCTGTACGTACTACGAATCTGATTCTCATATTGCCTATTTATTTCTATCCAAATATTCTCAGTTGCACGAGAATTATAGCTTTCTAATTTCAGAGCCTCTTCAAATAAATCTATAAACGGATGAAAAGGTGAAGTTAATGTCTTAATGAGAAATTTAGACGCTCCTTTGAGTCTACGGTAGCGAAAAGTAGAGATATGAGACTCTAAATAGGTCGGGATATTGGGATTATTCTTCATAACTCCAAGCGCTACTCTGATTGCCTTTCGACAGATTACTTCTATCCTTTCACAAACTCTTTTCGTAAGAAAAGGTAATACCGAAAGACCATACTCTATATTAGGAATGAAATAATTCTTTTAAAAATAACAATAGAATAGATTGTGATCCACCAAAAGTAGTAGTCGCTAAAGACTTTAAAATATTCAAGATCTTCAAGCCTTTGGAAAGAACTAAGTTGGCGTGAATACACATGTTAAGTTTTGCATCAAAGGTAACCCCGAGGTATTTAACTCTATCTGTAATAGGAATATTTGTTATTCTAATTGTATTTGGTCTTTTAAATCTACTATAGGGAGGGAGGAAAGTAAGAAGATTTGATTTTTCCTCCGAAATACCCAAGTTACGCTCTTTCAACCAAGAGTCTACTGAATTTATAAGAATTTCCAGTTCCATAAACCAGTCTTTAGATTTATCATCTGGCACCATTATACACAAATCGTCCGCATACAGAATGAATCTTAAAAGTGGGGGGGGGGGATAATCTTATTAATCTCTGAAAGATAGATATTGAAAAGCAGAGGACTAATCGCCGATCCCTGTTGGATTCCTACATTTATCTGTATTTTTCTACTTATACTACCGTCCATATAAAAATAGCCGGTACGAGAATGAAGTAAATTCCAAAGAAGCCGAAGGTAAAAATTAGGGAATTTCAGGTATGATAAGAAATTAATTAAAATAGGAATACTAATTGAATCATATGCATGTTTAACATCTGTAAAAGCAGCATGAACAGGATACCCCTTTACGAAGTTGTTAGCTACAAACAATCCTAGGGTTGCTATGGCATCATTAGTACCTTTGTTTTTACGAAAAGCGAATTGTGAGGGCAGAAACTTATTTTCTGCTTCGAGAAACCACTCCATTCTACTAAGAATACATCTCTCAAAAACTTTTAAAACGTTAGACATTAAACCCAGCGGACTATAATTAATGCCTTTAGAAGCATCCTTACCCGCTTTCAGAATGGGATAAATTAGTTGATCAGTCCATTCTGACGGAACCTGACCTGTCAATAACACCGAGTTGAAAATGGTACACAGCCACCTAACACCTATTTCAGGTAAGTTTTTCAAGGATTCCGCAGGAATACCATCCAGACCCGGACAAGGATTTTTTTTATTTGAATTAATTGAGTTAGTTCTCTTACCGAAATATGTTGATAAAGGACTTCACCAGCTCGACTTTTTGTAGACCACGTAAAATTAAAATCCGGTATCTGAATATTTTCTTCGAAACAATTAGAACTGAACTTTTTAATGGATTCGTCCTGCCACGAAGAGTTAAAACTGTGATGTAGAGACTGTTTGTTAGATCTGACACTACGCAAAATTTTCCAAATTGTAGATATCGGTGTTTTGGGATGCAGCAATGAACAGAAAGAATACCATGCCTTACGCTTCTCTTTCTTGACCTTTCGTTTCATTTTTGCTATCATGTGTTTATAATGAAGAAAATTACTTACGGTAGGGCTTTCTAGAAAATTAAAGTAACTGAGCTTTTTTTCATTCCAAAGGACCTGACAGCTAGCGTTCCACCATTTCAAACAATTACTGTTAATTTTGTGATTTCTATTAGGAATATTAAGAGGACAAGAGAGATTGAGTGCCAATGTACTTGAAAATGTTGTATAGCTTTCCTGGACCGAACGGGACTTGGGTATTTTATTGTCAATAAGATAAGTAAAACTTTGTTGAAACACTGACCAGTTAGCGGACCCTGTACACCACTTACGGAGAGGACGTTTAACGTGGAAAAACTGACCTTGGTGAGGAGAAATAAAATCAATGACACAGGGGTAATGGTCATTAGTATACATATGATCCAGGGTATACCAAGTTACTTTAGTTCCCAAAGAAGTAGAACACATCGCTAGGTCAATCGACGAAGGCGTAGTTCCATTTGCTGGTCTATGTGTAATACTGTTATCGTTTAACAGGACAAGGTCACAGATGTCCATAAATTCTCTAACTTTTCTTCCTAGTGAACAGGTAAAAGGGTGACCGGTCTCCTGTAATTTAGCATTAAAATCTCCTACTAAAAGGGGAGTGTCATTAGTGATGGAACATATCTGCGTGAGATAATCTAAAGAAATGTACTTTTTACTTGACCCCGAAGGGATATAAATTGAAAAAAGAGATATAGGCCCTGTACTAGACTTAAACCGAATACCACAAATCTCTATACCAAAGCGTTCCGTGACACTTAACATAGAGGGAATTTCAATTTCTTCCCAAATTAACGATTGGTGTATAATATATCTACTCCTTTTAAACTATCATTATACCCGTTAGTAACATAATTATAACTAGGTAGCTTTATACATGCTTTCTCTTTTCCCCAGATTTCCGACAAGCAGATAATATGGGAATTCATTTCTTGAATTAATTTTAACAAAAATATTTTTCTAGCCGCGAAAGATCGAACGTTCCAATGTACAATACGCATCTAACTATTTAGGCAATAAAAGAACTATATATATGAATATTAAATTAAATTTAAAAAAAGGGGTACTAATGAATACTAACATGCTTTTCCTTTACAAATATTGCTCATAGACCCAGGAGAATGGACTCATTATTCATTATCGTTTTGCAATGTAAAATCATAGTTTGACCTACTGGATCAGAAAAGTCGTCAGTAAAGTTGTTTAATATACTAGACGCAGCTGCCATCATACTACGAAGCGTATCATTGAAAACCATGGGATTGATGAAGGTAGGGTTCATGCCTACACCAAATTGAGAATCAGAATAATTTCTATTTCCAGTATTACGGAGATGTACCATAGGATTTTTAGAAATATCTCGAGGTAAATTATTTTGACCCAGAGCTCGTTCACCAATTCGATGAGATGAATTCACATCAATTGAATTGGGTCTCTTAGTGGAACCAGACCCCACAAAGTCCAATGTAGCGTTACCATGACTACCATTAGTGTTTTGCTTAGGTAGAGAACCAGACTGTTGCAACATTTGATTGTGGACGTTTGATGAAAGTCTATCTTTCTGATTTATATAGGGCTGCTTCTTTCCCCAATTATTGACAGGTACTAATCGTTGGAGAGGAAGTTCACTTCTCTTAACTGACAAATCATGTTGAATATCATTGAAGTTAGTTACACACTGTAATTTTTTGTCATTTCGATGACCCAGAATTTGAGGATCAGGTTGAGCTGAAGTTTGAACAATAGTAGCATAGGACGTTTTAGTGTATTTGGTAGTTCTTACAGGTAGACCTTTAACTGTTCTAATAGCTGACCAATAAGTTAAGTTGTCCCGCATCATCAAGTCCAAAGCCTCCTGCTGCAGCTTTCGTTCCGGACAATCTAAAGATAGAGAAGAATGCAAGTTTGATTTACAATGAAGACATTTAGGTACTGAGGTACATTTATCTTTATGGCCTCTCACCACATAATTGACACGCCGGTTCCTTGATACATCTGGAGCTATCATGGTTAAAATTTAAACACCGAGAGCATTGAATTACCTTGCGTTTCTTAGGCTGTACCTCATGTCTTTGTTTGAACACACTAATATGAGTAGGGAGAGTTTGCGACTCTAATGTATATTCTATCAGAGGGGTGTCCACAAACTGCACTTGACCCTCTCCAGAGATAATACGTTTTTTCAGTCTACGTAATAACAATATAGGGAACATACACTCAGAATTATCTAATATGAGGTCTAAACTAATATTAGTAGGAATACCATATATAACACAAATACGCCTTGTAAGCATTAAAGGAATTCTGGCCGTCAAGTTAAGTTTATTAAGTAAATCTATGTTGGAGACGAAATTGTTTGCTTTTCCATACGAGGAGAAATAGATCTTCACACGAAACCGTCCTGCTGGTTCAATTTCTTCAAGATCCACACCTACTTGCTGAAGGCGCATAGCTGTAAGTGGGGTTTGGTATCCCCCAATGTTTTCATGATCCTTACCTTCTACAATAGCCATGAAGGGGCCGACATTAGAAGAGGGAAAGAGGACAGGCTGATTTACTTTCCTGACCCTCAGAAAACTCGTGGAATTTAGCCGCTTTAGTAGCATGTCGCCCATCACTGCCAGAGCTTTCCTCAGGATTAATTGGTCTTTTTTTTTACATTTTGTTTCTCACCACCTTCTGAATTATCTTCCATATTTATATCATTCACTTCAATATGATCACTTTTTACATTAGATATATCAATTTTTGTGCTTGAGAGCAAGTAACTCTTGAGCAGCTTTAACCTGGCTAGTTACTTCGTCAATATCACTTGAGCTATCTACCTCATCTCCTTTTGATACCTGTACTAAGTTCTCCCCAGTGAGGGAGAGAAAGTCAACTGTACCCGTAGGCGAGTAGGGAGGTTCCTCAGGAGATTTACTCAACTCCATACCGGAACAAAGATGACCTTGTATCACAAGACTAGGACCAATATCTTTTTGTAAAGTAGGCAATACCATTTGTTTAGGATTATTCTCGAAAAATTCCGGGACATATTCCATACCATTCAGAGATTCGTCAGAATCCACAATAGCAGGGTTCATCGCCATGCTCTCAGGAAGGACACTTTTCCTTTGTTTAATCTTTTCCACTTTTACTTGTGAACCCCGAAATTTATTCTTAGGTTTATTTTTTCCCATATTATCATGCAGTCATACATAATGTAAAAACACCACATGCACCAAAAAGTAATATTTAAGTAGAGTACTTAGCCGACCTTAGCGTTGTCAAGTAAATCAACAACCGTTGAAGAAACACAAAGGAGGCCCACACACATGTAGGACCGATATTTAATGTTAATGTAGTTAGACTAGTTGTGACTTTACAGTTCACAATTATTGTTCTAAAGCCTCGATTGAGCGTTACTAAACACCACAATAAACTTTATAAGTCCAAGACGCACTAAACACGTATTATTCTTCACAAAAGTTCGCACCGGTATCACAACGACACTCGTTCAAAACAACCGACGCCATTTTTCATCACTCATTTTCATAATCCTCCCATAAACAAGTTTTCTTCTTTATTTCTCTTAATCCCAAACAAGGCTCAAATTGGACTTTGGTTTAAAACGATGTATTCATTATTAATTCTTAACTAAAAATATTTAGTTGACTTCTTATAATCTGACACACACTACCACCTGTTTCGCGCTTTGCAGAATTCCTTCGCTCTGACTAATGACACTATGGTATCAGATGTATGTTCCCTCCAATATCTTTCTGATCTTGCAAATCGTAATGCTTGCAATACTCACGCATGCTGTTTTTATTTTTTATTTTACATTTTCGGATGTTGTGAAAGATTTTGTCAGGCCATAGTTACGTTTATTTTCGGAAGATATTCTACGTTTAAACTCACATCATCACCGTTTCACTACACTACCTAGGTATAAGTAGATTCTTCCAAATTTCCAGTTATATCTTGTTGAATTTCAGTTAGAGACATGTTCTCTCTCTCTCTCTCTCTCCTTTTTCATGCCGAACCGAAAGGGTGACCAAAACGACCATGGATGATGTGGTACCTCGTAACCTTCGTTACATTAAGCTTATCTTATGTCAAGTTAGGTCAGGTTAGGGTCGGTTTACTTTACTTAAAGAAGACTACTCGTTACCAACATTATTGGTATAACGTTATTAATACGATGTCGGAAGGTTTTAATGTCTATTAGTTACTTACTACAATATGTTATGAGGGAAAATGTCACCTAAGCGAACGTTAACTAAGCGAACACAATCTAACTTTTACGTTGATATTGCAGGTATGTATATTTAGGATCGAAAGATTAGTTTATATTACGTTAGTTGCATGTATTTCTGTTACGTACATCAAACTTCATCAAATCTACTACACTTATGACACTGTTGAGATGTTTAATTAGGTGATGCGAGCTACGATTACAAATGTGCACATGCGAGTAGATGCAGTTGGTGTTTCGTTTATCCAGCTCGTACGAATTTGATTAGATAGTGAACTGTAAATGACAGCAAAATTTGCATTGTATTTCTTGAAACGTTTTTAAATTACAAATGTTATTATTTTGGAATATTTAAATCTTGTAACAAATTTTGATATTAATTTTATAATGTTTGTCAATGATCGATACATGAATCCGGAATTTTATTTCATGATTGGTACTACATAAATTATACCACTAAATTGTACGTACTATACATGTATTTAAAAGGTCAATGTGGGGATTTCACAAAGAGAGCATCAATATAGAATTTATCAGAGATCCATTATACTACGCTTTGACATAAAGTCTTCATGCATATTACCTGGTTTTTATTCGAATTTCGATATATCTATCGGGTGTGAAACTCTCCTGATTTGAGTATGTTATATAGCTAAGTTTCGCCACACTCTAGTGCCAAAGCCAGAGTACCGACAAGTAGGCATCTTAGTCTAAATCGCTGCTAGTTGTGACGTCATCATTTGAGAAGTAACCTCGCCACTGAAGGATATTTGAAAGCTTAGAATAAGCCCAATACCAAATATTACTAGCCGGAGCATTTCAATTAAGATTTATATATATATCGAAGATAGGATATATTACCATTACTAAGTGAACAGGATAAAAAGAGGTGTTATTACAGAGTCTAATGAACTGTTTGCGAAATTTAGTACAAAACATTGGGGTTTGGTGTGGAACCGGGGCCATAGGGAACACATTCATACATGGGATAGGAAAATCTATTTTATCTCATGTATTGCGGACAAAATTTGTAGAATGTAAGACGAAACTGTAACAAAATCTCCCGGAATATGTTTAAATTTCCGGGAATAATTTCCCCCGGAGCGCTACAAGGATTCAACACTGAAATTGACAGTAAGTTATGTGGAAAGTGGCTGAGATATTGCATCTCTCTGTTCCCTGTTAAGTAAGTAAAATACAAGCTCTCTGTACTGTTTAGTTGCGAGTTCTGAGATCCTGTGAGATGAGCCTTGACTGGTTCGGGTGATAGAGTCGGAAATAATCGAAATTCTCCATGAAGTAAATTAATTAATTAAAGGAATAAATAATAAGTACAAACATGAAAGATATTTGAATGATGTTTACATGTTATATATTTTGCATTATACACCCTCCATTCCAAAAGAAACCGAACGTTTTAAAAAAACAAAAAAACAATGTACATTTTGGAACAAATCATTTTTATTAATCAATGTATTCCCCTTCTGCATCGACACACATATTTGCACGCTCCAACAAGTTGTCAAACGACTTCTCCATGTCCTTTATTGGAATGGTCTTTAGGACGGCGGTCGTCGCCTTCTCAATGGCTTCAATCGATGCGTGCCACTTTCCTTTCATCGCCAAATGCAGTTTCGGGAACAGATAGAAATCGCACGGAGCGAGATCTGGTGAATAGGGCGGATGATGCAAACGAATAATGTGATTTTTGACCAAAAATTCAGTTACAAGTCGCGAACGATGTGATGGTGCATTATCGTCCAAAAGAGTCCAACTGCCGATTTCTCGATATTCGGGCCGAATACGACGAATTCTTGCCAGCAAACGCTTCATGACGCCCAAGTAAAACTCTCCAGTGACTGTCTGGCCGGGCTGAACAAATTCTTTGTGGATAATTCCTTTTGAATCGTAAAAACAAATCAGCATCACCTTAACTTTTGACTTCACCAAGCGACTTTTTTTGGGTGGTCCTTCATCCGGCGCTCTCCATTCAGCACTTTGCCGCTTTGTTTCGGGCTCATATTCAAAACACCACGTCTCGTCACCAGTTACAATCGATTTCAAGAAGTTTCGATCCTGCCGAGCACTTTTAACAATGTCTTTGCAATGCGCAATTCGATCAACTTTTTGGTCTTCGGTGAGTTTGTGTGGTACAAACCGCGAATTAACCTTCTTAAGGCCCAAAACTTCGGTCAAAATGCGGTATGCGGTTGTTTGAGGAATGCCTAATTCCATTTCAATAACTTTCACCGACGCTTTTTTGTTATGTTTGATGAATTCACGCACTTTTTCGATGTTTTCTTCCGATAATCCGGTTCTGGGACGGCCTGATCTTTCGTCATCATCCAGCGTCTCTCTACCCGATTTGAATCGCCTGAACCACTCGTAAACTTGCGTACGGGATAGACACTCATCACCATATGCATTTTGTAGCATTTGGTGCGTTTCAGTAAAAGGTTTACCCAGTTTAACACAAAACTCAATTGCAGCTCGTTGTTTGAAACTCATTTTCCGACCGATGTACACAACACACTGACAGTTGAAACGCAATAACTTTGTTGCCGTGCATCCAAATGTCATGACATTTATACCAGTTGTCAATGAGGGACTACGCCATCTACCGGTAAAATATTACAACAGATGGCACTAGTGGTACTATTTGTTTTCAAAAGTTCGGTTTCTTTCGGAATGGAGGGTGTATATCATACCTATAATATACTGTCCTTGGTGGGGTAGAAAATGTTATATATTTCTTTACATGCATGGTGTAACAAGACCTCGGGTAAAATCTTCGGGAGGTGATTCCTGAGATCGAAACAAGTAAAATGTTGCTATGAACATGGGTGAAATCTCACTTCGTTTTGCAAATACAGCGTTCTTGGAAACCACAGTCGACGCCTTACAATGGGGAGAAAATGAATAATTTTCAATAAATCAGAAACGACGCATTGAATTAAAATTTCGTTTCCGGAAATTTATTTCTAACAACATATTGGATATCAGGAGTGAAAACACGATGTCACCTGGTTGTCAGTTTTGCCAGCCTGGTATAACATTATTGCTTTTTTCACATCGCACTACGTCGAGTTATTGGGTATTTGTCAGCCCCTAGTGGTGATAAACAAAATATGTAAGGCACACACTACAGTGTTGTAAACTATGGATAAGTCAGAAAGGTTTTCTCTATCTAATGCAAACTACGTATTTTTCTATATTTTCCTATACTCATCCATATGTCGTATCCATAGTTTGCAACACTGCGATTTGTGCTTCTTGTTTATCATCACTAGGGAATGCCAAATATCCAATAACATGACGTAGTACCATTAGAAAAAATTAAACATTATACCAGGTTGGCAACACTGACAACCAGATGACGTCCTTTTTTCACTCCTTGTTAGAAAGAAATTCTTGCCAACAAAATTTTAATTCAATGCATCAAAAACGTTACTCTGGTTCTCATACGACGGTTTCTGATATATTAAGAATTGTTCGTTTTCCCATTGTAGGTGTCGACTTTCGGGTGCCTTTACGCCAATTTTATCTTATTGACTTTTGGACTCCAAATTTGAAACGCTATATGCCCAAAACGAAGCAGAATTTCACCCATGTTTACAGGAATCATTTTTCTTGTTTTGATGTCATGACTCAACTCCCGAAGATTTTTCTAGAGGTATGTTAAACTCTGTATATAATTCGTTTGTTCTTCACGAGATAGGTAATAAAGTGGTATATAAGTATTCACCAAACACCTGACGACCGCCGCTGCCTTATGACCTGGTGATTGGTCTTTGGGTTGGATAACTTTTATACACATATCTTCAGATAACGCACGAGAGAACTGTAATGACATGGAATCAGATTTACAATAATTTTTCTAGTTTATTTTGGTAATCTTTCTACTTGAGAAAACACTGCAGCCCGAGTCAAAGTTGCCTAAAGGCCAGGATTAATTTTAAGTTGAGAAAACCCCACAGGAAAAAGTCAAATGGAATAACAGTTGGGCTGTGAGGCGGTCATATTCTACTTCTTTCAATTCCTGACGTTGGGAAAGCGATCTTACGTTACACGAAGATAAAACGTGTTTCGTGTCGGAAATCTCAAAGATATCTCAGCTAGCAGGTAAACTTTACAGTCGACATTGTGCTGGTGTGTTGTGCGTTATCTGAAGTCTGAAGATTTTGATCAAAAAGTTACCAACGTAAAGATATGTCTCCAATGAGTCAAGACAAAATAATGGTCATACAGATCATGTTGCCCATTAGAGGCAATTTCCCAGACTTTCGTGATTTATTATACCCGAATTCTGTACCAAAATTGTCAAACACCCTGTAGATATCACATAGACAATTCCATTACAAACTGGCTTATCTTACTTTTTTTTATCAGATTGTAATTGTTGTATTATTTATTAAATGTTGATTTGTTAAAAAAATACAGTAGATCCAATGCAATACGAGCTGAAGCAGGTTTCAGAAAGAGACTCATGAACTTCTCAAGATAAAATGTTAAGTTCATTTCTTGAGAAGAAAACTTAAAGCAAGATGAAGAGCTTAAGCTTTTCACCTAGACTCAGAGCTTAATATGGGGCATTATATCTTTAACGACAGAATTATGTCATATAATTCTCTGTGTTCGCATTTTAGATCAGAGAAGCTTATCCATAAATGCAAAATAATTCCCACTTATATATTCAGAAACAAGATAGTAGTACTTGATGATAGTGGAAAGAAAATAAGATGAGGAAAGCGACAAAAAAGGGGGAACAGAAAGTCTCTTCACTGTCTTCCGCTCTTACTCTTCGCAGTGTAGCGATATGGCGAAAAATAGTCTTCATTCGTACTTTAGAAGACGAGCCTTGCAAATGAACAGGAAACGTAAATGTTTCTCGCTAGATAGGGCAAGAAAATTACTCTCCTTTATTGTCAAAGTGTGTGTCTCGTTTGCAGAGTTTATTATCTTGTCAGTGCGTTTAACGCGAGAGCTGAGCAACGAAACTATTCATTTCCTTAGTAGCTCGCTCTTCCTGGAGTTTTACTGCCATCTAACGGCTGTCAATTTAAAGTACTTCCTCCCCTTATTTCGTGAAAATATTTTTCTAAATTCTCAACAAATGCAAAAGGAAATGTGATGAGGATTTTTAGTAAGGATTGATTTTTCCCTTTTTCTAATGTGGTTTATTTCTGAGTGTATTCCACAGAACACACAGTGAAAATTATTTTCATTTTTTTTTCTTTTTTTCTTAAAAAAAACTCAATGGAACTAACAAGTATGGAATGTATTTATGCTCTGTGCAATTTTCTGAAATGTACATGTAGAGCAGCCTTCTCAATAGGCGGTCGGCCATCAACCAAATCAATACAAATAAACAAGAAGATACTGAATACAATACCAAACTTGGTATAAACATAGTTTAACACAATAAGAATATGCTGCGCAACCCCGTTGTCAGTGTTGCCAACCCATGCCAAAATATATCTCATGAACCATAAAGTCTAGAGACATGTATGAGGTGTCGTTTGAAAGGTCTTAGCTACACTAGCTCAGAGCCCTGGAACCAACTTGATTGCTGCCGTGGTACAGTGTTGGCAGCCCGTTTTCTAAAGAACCAATTGTTCAAATTGCTTCCATGCCGTTTGACCTACCTGCGCCAAACTTGTCATAAATATTATTAAAGACAATATAAAAAAAAGACGGCCTACCTTGCCAAGCAACCCACTTGCCAGTGTTGCCAGCCTATTTTCAATAAAATAATATTTTTTCACATTGCTTCCATTACTTTAGTCATAGCAGCACGAAACTTGCCATAAACATTGTTTATCTTAATATGAACAAAATATGGATGTTCCAGTTCCCCACGAATCCCGTTTTAGTGTTGCCAGCCCATGCCAAAATATATCTCATGGTCATGAACCATAAGGTGTAGAGACATGCATGAGGTGTCGTTCGAGAAGTAGTCAAAGTGTACGCGCAGGAAGAAAATAAAGTTGTCGGGAGGGGGTAGCTTGCCCCCTCGTACACTTACATGAAAATTTGCTAATAGTTGATAATAAGAATTTCTCTAACGAGAAAGACAAAATATAATGGCGAACTATTGTGTGTATATGCAGAGGTATCTTAACGAGCGAAGTTTCCTGACTACTTACATCTAAATTCCCAAAAAGTTTAAATTATGCATTTCTGTACGAGGAAGGACGAAATACAATAGCGAATAATGGTATGTATAAGCAGAGCTGAAACAATCTTCATTGGTGTAGCAGTTCAGTGTAGCCAGCACATTTAAAAAAACATAATGAATTATTCAAATTGATTCCGTTCAGCTACACCTAGCTGCGCAAAACTTAGCATAAACATTATTCGATACAAATACCGTAGGTTTTTCCGAACCTAAACACTGCTGTTGCCAACCTATTTCATAAAAATTAATGCTTGTGTGGATAAAATGCTATCAGGGGACCGGAGCCTTTGCGATCGTTAGTATAATTGTAGCTTTAACTTGTTTCTTATTGTTTCCCCCC